>BOPN01012299.1:7500-12132 GCA_017312705.2 Penaeus japonicus | reverse complement strand
CCGGATTTGAACCAGTGACCTATGGATGTCTGCTTTCCAACCAACTACAGTCCACCGCTCTACCAACTGAGCTATCGAAGGAGCTGAGAAGGAGAGACACCAGTTGGGACTTTCTCTTCCTCCATTTCGCCTCGACTGTCGCACACCGCACACTACCTCCCAACGGCGACGGTGACCAGGTATGACCTTTGAACTTGACTCGTTTTAAACACGAATCCGAAGCGCGGGTGTCGATCGTGTTATGATAACTTTCTGCAACAATCATATAGTAATCGAAATATAATTTTGACGCAGAAGGAATTTGCATTTAGAGTTTAATGAACAAGCTCCAGTGAAGCAACAGTGATTTTGGTTATGATATTCTGTGAAAAAAACGAATAATTTTGATATCAAGCTAAGGGACATGGATGATTATTTTCTTTTGATGAACCATTCACAATCTGAATCTACAACAGTAGTTTATATATGTTAAATATCACATAGTTGCACCATGCTGTACATGGCGCATGTACATACACCAAAAGCATACACACACACCAAAACACAAACACACATTCACACATCACACAAGTATACGTACACGGACATGCACAGTTGCACGCACATATACATTTACACACACACACACACACACACATATATATACATATGAACAGAGTTCATAGCGACAAAAGTAGAAGAAAGGTATGAAAGAGAATGAATATCTAAACGCGCAAGAGATGTATTTGACGCGTTTCGACGGAGGTCTTTCTCAAAAACTACATATCATGTATTTTTGAGAAAGACCTTCGTCGAAACGCGTCAAATACATCTCTTTGTGTGTTTAGATATTCAATCTCATTCATACCTTTCTTCTATATATATATACATATATATACATACATACATACATACATACATACATACATATATATATATATATATATATATATATATATATATATATATATCATCAGCAGCAGCAGCAGCAGCCTGTATCATTCCACTGCAGGACGTAGGCCTCTCTCAATCTTTTCCAGTCATTCCGGTCTTGTGTCCTCTGATTCCAGTTTACTCCTACAAAATTCGCTATTTCATTGGTCTTGCCCTGGGTCTCTTTGTGTCGTGTATTACCCATTCTGTTGTTTTCTTTGTCCACCTGTTGTCCTGTCTCCGATATATATGTCCAGCCCACTGCCACTTTTTCTTCTTGATACTCTTGAGTATATCCTTTACTTTTGTTTGTTGCCTGATCCATGTGACCTTTTTCTTGTCTCTTAAGCTAACTCCTAGCATAAGCCTTTCCTCTTTGGGCGCTTACTAATTTCCTCTCGAGTGCCTTGGTTGTAGTCCATGTCTCTGATCCATATGTTATGACGGGGAGGACACATTGGTCAAAAATCTTTCTCTTTCGACATAGTAGCAGACAACCTCGTAATATATTACCATGTGTACCGAAGGCACTCCAATCTAACCTGATTCGCCGTTTTATCTCGACTTCGCAGGATGTACTCGACTGGATGAGTTGCCCTAGGTATACATACTCGTTCACTGTTTCTAGTACCTCACCCTGTATTTGTATTTGCTTAACTGGGGTTCGACTGTTGAACATGACTACTCTTTTTCATGTTCATTTTATGGCCAATCTTCAGACTTTCCCTATTCAAATCGCTTAGTAATTGTTGTAATTCATCCGCTGACACGCCGAAAAAAACAATGTCATCTGAAAATCTTAGATTGCTTAAGTGCTCATTCCCTATTTTTATCCCATATATATATATATATATATATATATATATATATATATATATATATATATATACATATATATATGTATATATATATGTATGTATATATAAATATATATTGGTATTTTATAGGTTTCTGCATGGATTTTGATGGTCGCTATACCATCTTCTATATATCCTCTAATAATTTGCAATATATTTCCTCTACTCCTTGTTTACGAATTGCATCTAGTACTGCTATATATATATATATATATATATATATATATATATATATATATATATATATATATATATATATATTTATATATATATATATATATTTATATATATATATATATATATATATAAATATATGTATATATATAAATAAATATATATATATATATATATATATATATATATATATATATATATAAGAATGGCAAAAACACCCTTTTGTCTGATAATATAGCAGAAAAAATCCATACACAAAATAGATTTATTTGAAAATGAGACAACAGTTTCAAGATTCACCTGGATCCCATCTTAGGTCCGGGGAGGAGGAGAAGAGGGTAAGGGGAAAGCAACACGGTACAAAAATGTCAGGAGAGGACAGGTGAACGGAAGCGAAGGCAGAAGCGGACAAGTGAACGGAACCGAGGAAAGTCAGGTCAAGTCACCGGGTCGGGCGGTCTATGAGAAGGAATACCACAGTTTACCACGGCGAAAGGTAAGCCTGCAGTCAATAGAGTGAAGCGAGCGACCAAGTTGCGTGGATTTCCTCGGTGTAAGGAAGGCTGAGGACAGGCAGGTGAGAAATCTCTCTCGGAAGAAGGTCATGGTAGAAGGTGCGGCGGGCATTGGAAAGCGCGGCGTCAAGAACAAAACGAAGGTACCCCAGCTTAACATGGAACAGGTGGTAAGAGAAGAAGTGAATATGCATCTCGCTGTACATGGGTTTTCTATACACTGAAAAAGAGAAAGAGTCACAGGAATTAAGGTGTGCAAGAAGGGGAGCTGGTCGTCGGCTTCCCATTCCGCCTTGAAACGAATGGAAGGAGAGAGGGAATTCAGATTTTCCAGGAAATCAAGGAAGAGAGCAGGGTCATGAGTTGCCTTATCATTTAAAAAAGTGATTCTTAATTAAAGACACGGCAAAATATAATCCTAACACTTGAACAGTAAACACAGATAAATTCAACATAGACCAAAGAGAGGTGATAAGATATATAAAAGATATAAACCCTGCGCACGGATTTATGCTATGAAATCGCATATTCATATAGTCTCCAGAGATTTCTTGTGAATCTTCTGATTTTCTCCTCGTTCCTGGAAGAATTACAAAAGCCATTACCCCCCACCACCGAATCACCATAACACATTATAAAAGTCGTTCTTTTCAGTGCTATTTTGTTCAAAGAAGAGTAGATGACGTGGGCGAGAGCATGAAAACACATGACGTAACATACTCCGGACAACAGAAATTGACCTACAGTTAGATGAGTCCTTTCGGCCAGTCTTTGCTCCTTGCTCATCTTCGTTTCGTCACAAGAGAAGCTGTTTTTTTTCTTTTTTTTTTTCTTCAGAAAAGGATTAGATTAGCAGTAGTTTTGAATGTGTAGTAGATTCCTTACTAAGAAAGAGGTATGTGTTCGTTTACGTGTGTATGTGGTAGGGGGTCTGGTGTAAGGAGAGGGAGCTATTGAGGTAGTGGACTGAAAAGGTTTTGGAACGACGTACATACAGCCAAATGTATAAACATAGATGGTTGAATGTATGTGTATATATATCCTCTCTCTCTCTATCTGTGTGTGTGTGTGTGTGTGTGTGTGTGTGTGTGTGTGTGTGTGTGTGTGTGTGTGTGTGTGTGTGTGTGTGTGTGTGTGTGTGTGTGTGTGTGTGTGTTTCATATATATAATCTATATATACAGACGATATACAGTACAGTAGGCTATTTTTATCCAACATTTGTAACTGGCAATCGCTACTGCAACTGTGACTATGAGCACCGAGGTAGGTTTTATTTCATAATCATTTTTCAGCTTCACAATCTTGATTTGGAAAAAAATATGAAAATGATTATCCGCGAAAGTAAAGAGAGTTATTTTACTTTCAGATTTTGTCTTTATTATATGGATGTTTTATCATTTAAGGGAAAGATGATTATTTAGCTAAAATGCATTATCAGAATGTGATATCAAGATATGAAGCTGATCAAATACATTATTTGTTATTTATGAAAATATAGATCATCACATTTAACGGGTTGGATATCTGTAGCGTGACCGAGGCAAGGATAAAAAACAAAACAAAAAAAACATACCGAGGTCAGTGTGACGTAAAAGCAGCCGGAAGCACAGGTCGCCTTCCTCCACTCCATCTCTTCATGATTTTTGTCCTTCCTTAAAACTATACTACTTCTGTTAGAGTGAGTCAAGAATTCAAAGAGCTGATATGGACTTTATACTTCACTTATAATTATGATTGATTACATTATTAAAACGGGTTAAGAAAGGCTGACAAATGGCAAATACAAGATAAGGATGTTAATAGTAAATATAATTAAATAATTATGATAACAATAATGATGATAATAGCAATAGTATTCATACAATTGTTAATGATAATAACGATGATAATAGTGATAATAATAAAGATGATGATACTAATGATAACAGTGATGATAATGATATTTCTTATTATCATAATAAAAATTATAATTATCATAATGATAATAGCAATAATAATGTCAATAATGATAATAGCAATAATAATGCCAATAATGATAATAGCAAAGATGATAATGGCAATCATAACAACAATAATAATGGTAAAGATTATGATAACAAGATTCAAATAAAAATGAAGGAAATGATAGAATCGTACACGAACATAATCATAGCAATATTGATAATGCTGATGA
>BOPN01012297.1:0-2500 GCA_017312705.2 Penaeus japonicus | reverse complement strand
CTGAAGCTAAATAAAAAAATAAAAAATGTAAGCACTGTCATAATACGATTTCTTTTTTGTGCATTTCTAATGATTGTGACAATAATCGATAAAACAATCAATAAACAATATATACTTTAATAATGACTATAACAAAAACACTGATGTCAAATTTAATAAAGAAGCCCGTCTTTAAAAAGTAATACTAATCAAAAAGTAAATAAAAACCCAGCCTTTAATAATAATAATAGCTATAACAAAAAACCTTGATATCAAACATAATAAAAATAAGGCCCGTCTTAAAAAAAGTAACAGTAATTAAAAAGTAAATAAAAAAACCCTGCCTTCCTGTGTCACCATTTCTTGCAACTAGGGGAAATATCGCAACCAACTATCTGACGCAAAGCCTCTACGAGGGCTTTCCCTCAGTGACAACCACTTGAACAAAAAGATGAAAATAAAATCACACAAAGAACAACACACAAATGCAAACGTGAATGAAAGCACACAAACACGTTCCGCATCAAAGCACACAATACAAAGAAGTCCTGCACCTTCCCCAAGTCCTGTAATATAAACACACTTACGAACATATGAACGCAGCTTTAATATCACGTGTCCCTTGTTTTATATTCACGATTACCATTATCCTATCGACACTATCATTCATTCCTCTTTTCAATCGCGTGTTCTACTTCAACTGATACTGTCCATCATCACGAAAACAATCGCTCATGGCAAAGGTCAAAAGGACGATGATAATGATGGGAACAATTACCAGACAACAGCAATGACTGACAATGAAAATGATAATGACAGTGGTGGTGACTGGTAACTGGTGATGATGAGAGGGATGATGCTGCCACTGATGGTGATATTAATGGTCATGCTGACGATAACGGTCATGCTGATGATAATGAACAAAATACTGTTCTTCTCTTAATAATGACAATAATAGTACGACCAACAGCATCAGCTTATGGGAATGAAAAGACCAACAAAACAACAACAGACGGAAAATAATGGAGAGGATTAATAAATGAAGGCTACAAAGAGAGAGAGAGAGAGAGAGAGAGAGAGAGAGAGAGAGAGAGAGAGAGAGAGAGAGAGAGAGAGAGAGAGAGAGAGAGAGAGAGAGAGAGAGAGAGAGAGAAAGAGCGAGAAAGACAGCCTAAAGACACCGTCCTTTAAATCCCACCGCGCCAAACAGCTGAACAACATTACCTCCGGCCGCCTGAAGGCAGTGATGAGAGGGAATGTCCCGTTGTTCATCATCGTACTGCTTGCCGTTCTTTCCTGCTCATTCACTGCAGCCCCAACCTGCTAGTCCGCGCCTGCTAGACCTACTGACAACACCCTCGCAAGAAAGCCGCTTCGAGGACCGCTCCTACCTTCCTGGCGGACGGAGACTAAGTGCGAGAGTCCTTGTGGCGGGACTCAAAGGGATCTGTAGTGTAGGATGCCAGACGTCGCCTTCTGGCTGTACGCGAAGGACCGCTAAAGGAGGCGGGTGGGTGGGTGGGTGGAGTTGGGATGGAGGAGTGGGTGTGTGTGTGTGTGTGGGGGGGGGGGGGGTTGTGAAGGGGATTGTGTGAGTACGGGTGTTTGTGTGTGTATGTGTGTGGTTGTGGGTGTATGGTTGTGGGTCTGGGTGCGGGTGTGTGTGTGTGTGTGTGTGTGTGTGTGTGTGTGTGTGTGTGTGTGTGTGTGTGTGTGTGTGTGTGTGTGTGTGTGTGTGGGTGGGTGGGTGTGGGTGTGTGTGTGATTTAGATATATGCTAATTATTTGGCATTATGTGTTTGAATGTAAACTGTATAAAAATAATAAGGATAGTCCTCGGTCAAGTGAAATCTTCCGACCACCAATTCTGACCAGGGTCTTGCTTTGTTTCTTTGTTTTCTTATTTAATTATCAATATCATTCACTGTTTCAAATAAGTGGGAAAAATCTTCGACTGGGCAATGTATAGTCGCAAAACATGCCTGAATGATCATTATGATTTAAGACTAATGTCTAATTATATTAAGTTATTGGGAAAACAGCTGGTTAATTTTAATGTCTCTTTTTACCGATCTGTCATATTTACCATAATTTATTTATACTCTAACCCTAGTAACAAAAAAAAAAAAAACTAGTTCGTCTAAAAGACATGACAAGCGATGCTAAATTCATAAAACTATTTGGCAACACATGACCATCTACAAGTTACCTCATCTCTCCTGGGGATAGGGGAATGTTTTCGCAAGGTCATTTCGTTCTCAAAACTGGTAATATAATGCTGCAAATGGGGGGAAGAAAATAAAAAAATTTAAAGCTCCAGCCAAGATAACAAAGCAGTGTAACGAATGAGAACCAAAGAGGCAACAGTGACGCCTCGCCGTGCCATCGCCTCACCTCAGAATCGGAGAAGGAGGTCATAAGGTCATCCACACGGCGAGGAATCTTGTTTTCTCCCGTGGGGCGGATGGGCGACGTGTTGGGGAATGGCAGAGTCTCGTTCTTTGGCCTTCTGACGCGGTCC
>BOPN01012295.1:5000-7500 GCA_017312705.2 Penaeus japonicus | reverse complement strand
ACTTACTTCTACACTAAAGTGATTTAGGTATCTTATATCCTTCGGTATGCTATTAAACAATATAAGTCCGTTTATTAGGAAACTTTGTTTTTCTTTACTATAGAGCATGTTTGTGCACTTATCCCAGTGCGATAGCATGTTCTTCCCCTGCCACCAGGGGAATGTCTTACCTGAATTCCCCCTCCTTCAACAGGTCTTAGATTTGGTGTTAAGTTTTCAATAATTTTCCACACATATATAATGATTTTTTTTTCTCTCTCCATAACACAAGTCAGTACAGTCTTAGTTTTTTTTTTTTTTTAGTCTTTCCCAATAGTTTAGACTCATTATATTATCTAAGTTGATGTAAAGATTCTTTATCAACATTATATCTTTTATAAAATTTGGGCTCCATACTTGGCATTGGTATTCTAATCTTGTGGTCACTAATGTTTTCCATAGTGGTAAAAGGTGTTCTTGGTCTCTTGTGTTAAAAGTCCTCATTACCCATCCTCATAACTTTTCCTTTGTTGACAATCTGCTCTATATGGTGACTGAAACTCATGTCATTACTAGAGGTCCTAGATCTTTTATTACTTTTTCTCTCAATCTACATCTTCGACAAAATATGATCTTGCTCTTAAATTTCCAGTTGGACTATATCTTATGATTTCAAATTTATCTGCATTGAATTTCCTATTATTATCATATGCCCAATTACAGATGGTATGTAGATCCTCGTTAAGTTTATTTTCGTATCGTATATAACCAACAATAATTCTTATTCTTGTACCATCTGCAAATGGCGTCTTACTCTTGATGTTTTTCAACCCATTATCAATGTCACCAATCATGATAAGGAATAACAGGGCCCAGAACGGACCTTGGCACCCTCATAATAATCGTTTTATTTGATAAGCCCATCAATTTGTACTTTATTTACGATTTATTAAAGTTGTAAATCCACATCTTCCAACTTTCCCGCCGATTCAAGATCAATCTTATGTAGCAGAATAGCGTGATCTACTTTGTCAAAAAGCTTTTGAAGTCAGATAAGCCATCTTCTTTATTTTCAGTTAGGTCCCTTAGTATGTGTTCGAAGTGTGTCAGGATCTCTGATAAACAAGATCTACCACTTCTGAATCCATGTTGCCCGGGGTTTATCTTGTTTTTCTAAAAACTGAACATTTTTTTTTTCTTCACTACCCTTTCAAATATTTTTATTATATGAGATGTTAGTGCTACTGGTCTCTAATTTTTGGCCTGACCTTTGTTTCCACCTTTATATAGTGGAATTATAGTACCCTCTTTCAGTAAGCTGGGATAATCCCTGTCAAAGATTTCCTCCACAAAGTTACCAGTGGCTTTGCTATGGATTCTTTGCAGTTTTTTGAAAAGTGCTGGAATTTCATCTGGCCCAACTGCTGAGTTTGTTGATATTTCATACTGCTTCAAAGGCATCTCTTTTTCGCTAGATATGAAGTCAGTGAGACATTCATCTTCGTTACCTATGTACTAAAATATTTATTGATTTTTGATATTAATTTTTCTATTTTT
Organism: Penaeus japonicus; assembly: GCA_017312705.2. Taxonomy (NCBI): domain Eukaryota; kingdom Metazoa; phylum Arthropoda; class Malacostraca; order Decapoda; family Penaeidae; genus Penaeus; species Penaeus japonicus. The sequence continues at coordinate 5,964 of BOPN01012295.1, read as the reverse complement.
TGGGACACTATGAGCTTCTTTCATATTACAATTTGAGTAATTCAATCATTTCCTTTTGAATCAGTTATTACACCATATTCTCAAGAGCCCAATTTCTGTTCCCTCTTTTAACCTGTTGTTTGCATAAGAGGACAAATATTTTGCATTCTGTTTTATAGCTACCACAGCTCTTTTTCTTCAGGTGCTTTTTGGTTACTTATAATTAGTTTTAATTTATCTTCCAATAGCCTTATCTTCTGCTTTGATCCTTTCTCTCTTGATCACAATTAATATTTATTTTATTTTCAATTTGTTAACCTTATTATTATTATTTTTTTTTTTTTTTGTTTCTTAACATAATCCTTCGATCTCTTGGTATAATATTCTTGTTTCTGTTGTTTTTTGGGGGCACAAACTTTCTACAAACATCTTTAAATGCATTATAAAGCTTCTCTAGTATATCATTTGGTGTTAAGAGGACGTCAATATCTTTCAGTAACATTTCTAGTGTTGTATTAATTTTTTCAGAAATATTTGATTATGGTTAAGTTTAAAATCTGAGACTCTTTTCTGCTTCGTATCTGTGTTTTACTACTTTTATGATTATTTAACTTATTCATTGTGATTTCAATTATTTTGTGGTCCAATTGGGCTGTATAAGTTGATGGTATGCTGTGTACATCTTCCCCTATACTAATGAAAACAAGGTCCAGAATATTTTCTTCCCTTGATGATTTGGTTAAGGTAAAAATTTTCTTCAAAATCTAAGCCTTCTCAGCATTTATTTTTCATCTTTAATTAGCATTTGCTCCTATCTTTATTTTCTTTGTTTCCCAATCGATATCAGCAAATTCAAAATCATAAATAATAATAACTTAAATTTCCCTTATGTGACAATGTAATTACTAATAATGCCTAGTGATTCACTGAAGATGTTTCTGTTGTTCCAAGGAGGTCTGTATAAATAAGTAACATAATCTTTTTC
>BOPN01012293.1:0-5000 GCA_017312705.2 Penaeus japonicus | reverse complement strand
AAATTGCCCAAGTCGGGTTATGAATTCCGAGCTTACGGCTGCCCGGCCCGCGGTGCTTAATGTGGCAACTACATTTAGGTCGCGGAGACAGGGACTTGGGTGTCGGAAGGTGTCGGGACGATTGGGTGTCGGAAGGTGTCGGGACGATTGGGTGTCGGAAGGCGAAGGGACGATTGGGGGTCGGAAGGCGAAGGGACGATTGGGTGTCGGAAGGCGAAGGGACGATTGGGTGTCGGAAGGCGAAGGGACGATTGGGTGTCGGAAGGCGAAGGGACGATTGGGGGTCGGAAGGTGTCGGGACGATTGGGTGTCGGAAGGTGTCGGGACGATTGGGTGTCGGAAGGCGAAGGGACGATTGGGTGTCGGAAGGCGAAGGGACGATTGGGTGTCGGAAGGTGTCGGGACGATTGGGGGTCGGAAGGTGAAGGGACGATTGGGTGTCGGAAGGCGAAGGAACGATTGGGTGTCGGAAGGCGAAGGGACGATTGGGTGTCGGAAGGCGAAGGGACGATTGGGTGTCGGAAGGCGAAGGGACGATTGGGTGTCGGAAGGTGTCGGGGCGATTGGGTGTCGGAAGGTGTCGGGACGATTGGGTGTCGGAAGGCGAAGGGACGATTGGGTGTCGGAAGGCGAAGGGACGATTGGGTGTCGGAAGGCGAAGGGACGATTGGGTGTCGGAAGGTGAAGGGACGATTGGGTGTCGGAAGGTGTCGGGGCGATTGGGGGTCGGAAGGTGAAGGGACGATTGGGTGTCGGAAGGCGAAGGGACGATTGGGTGTCGGAAGGCGAAGGGACGATTGGGTGTCGGAAGGTGAAGGGACGATTGGGTGTCGGAAGGCGAAGGGACGATTGGGTGTCGGAAGGTGAAGGGACGATTGGGTGTCGGAAGGTGAAGGGACGATTGGGTGTCGGAAGGCGAAGGGACGATTGGGTGTCGGAAGGCGAAGGGACGATTGGGTGTCGGAAGGTGTCGGGGCGATTGGGGGTCGGAAGGTGAAGGGACGATTGGGTGTCGGAAGGTGTCGGGACGATTGGTTGTCGGAAGGCGAAGGGACGATTGGGTGTCGGAAGGCGAAGGGACGATTGGGTGTCGGAAGGTGAAGGGACGATTGGGTGTCGGAAGGCGAAGGGGCGATTGGGTGTCGGAAGGCGAAGGGACGATTGGGTCTCGGAAGGCGAAGGGACGATTGGGTGTCGGAAGGCGAAGGGACGGTGGGTGTCGGAAGGTGAAGGGACGATTGGGTGTCGGAAGGTGAAGGGACGATTGGGTGTCGGAAGGCGAAGGGACGATTGGGTGTCGGAAGGTGTCAGGACGATTGGGTGTCCGGAAGGCGAAGGGACGATTGGGTGTCGGAAGGCGAAGGGACGATTGGGTGTCGGAAGGTGTCGGGGCGATTGGGTGTCGGAAGGTGTCGGGACGATTGGGTGTCGGAAGGCGAAGGGACGATTGGGTGTCGGAAGGCGAAGGGACGATTGGGTGTCGGAAGGTGAAGGGACGATTGGGTGTCGGAAGGCGAAGGGGCGATTGGGTGTCGGAAGGCGAAGGGACGATTGGGTGTCGGAAGGCGAAGGGACGATTGGGTGTCGGAAGGTGTCGGGGCGATTGGGGGTCGGAAGGTGAAGGGACGATTGGGTGTCGGAAGGCGAAGGGACGATTGGGTGTCGGAAGGCGAAGGGACGATTGGGTGTCGGAAGGTGAAGGGACGATTGGGTGTCGGAAGGCGAAGGGACGATTGGGTGTCGGAAGGTGAAGGGACGATTGGGTGTCGGAAGGTGAAGGGACGATTGGGTGTCGGAAGGCGAAGGGACGATTGGGTGTCGGAAGGTGTCGGGACGATTGGGTGTCGGAAGGCGAAGGGACGATTGGGTGTCGGAAGGTGTCGGGACGATTGGGTGTCGGAAGGCGAAGGGACGATTGGGTGTCGGAAGGCGAAGGGACGATTGGGTGTCGGAAGGTGTCGGGGCGATTGGGTGTCGGAAGGTGTCGGGACGATTGGGTGTCGGAAGGCGAAGGGACGATTGGGTGTCGGAAGGCGAAGGGACGATTGGGTGTCGGAAGGCGAAGGGACGATTGGGTGTCGGAAGGCGAAGGGGCGATTGGGTGTCGGAAGGCGAAGGGACGATTGGGTGTCGGAAGGCGAAGGGACGATTGGGTGTCGGAAGGCGAAGGGACGATTGGGTGTCGGAAGGCGAAGGGACGATTGGGTGTCGGAAGGCGAAGGGACGATTGGGTGTCGGAAGGTGTCGGGACAGAGAGGGAGAGAGGGGGGGAGAGGGAGGGGGAAGGAGAGGGAGGGAGAGAGAGAGGGAGGGGAGAGGGAGGGAAGGAGGGAGGAAGGGAGGGAGAGGGAGGGAGGAAGGGAGGGAGAGGGAGGGAGGGAGGGAGGGAGGAGGCTATGGGGTGTGTGTGTGTTTGTGTGTTTGAGTGGATGTTTTGTGTGTGTGTTTGTCTGTGTGTGTGGGTGTGTGTGTCTTGTAGTTGTCCTTTCTGAGAACCACCACGCTAACTAAGCTATTTTGGTAACCAATGAGAAAAAAAAGAATCTATCTATATAGATAGATAGATAGATAGATAAATAGAGATAGATAGATAGATAGATAAAAAGCTTCCATCTCCTTTTAGGGCGATGTTACAATACGATTCTCCGTTGTTTCCCCGCCCCAGAAAGTTGTCATCTCTTGCACTGCAACTTCCGGCCGTGATAGCCACTGCTTGGTAAGATTTCCAATGCTTGTTATCCTGAGTTCGTTGCACTAACAGGCTGAAAGCTTCTTGCACGAAAACAGATAAATTGCACAAGTCGGGTTATGAATTCCGAGCTTACGGCTGCCCGCGGTGCTTAATGTGGCAACTACATTTAGGTCGCGGAGACAGGGACTTGGGTGTCGGATGGTGTCGGGACGATTGGGTGTCGGAAGGTGTCGGGCCGACTGGGTGTCGGAAGGTGTCGGGACGATTGGGTGTCGGAAGGCGAAGGGACGATTGGGTGTCGGAAGGCGAAGGGACGATTGGGTGTCGGAAGGCGAAGGGACGATTGGGTGTCGGAAGGTGAAGGGACGATTGGGTGTCGGAAGGTGAAGGGACGATTGGGTGTCGGAAGGCGAAGGGACGATTGGGTGTCGGAAGGCGAAGGGACGATTGGGTGTCGGAAGGCGAAGGGACGATTGGGTGTCGGAAGGCGAAGGGACGATTGGGTGTCGGAAGGTGAAGGGACGATTGGGTGTCGGAAGGCGAAGGGCCGATTGGGTGTCGGAAGGTGTCGGGACGATTGGGTGTCGGAAGGTGAAGGGACGATTGGGTGTCGGAAGGCGAAGGGACGATTGGGACAATTTATGTCCCATGTATGACCTAACTTCACTATATGACTGAATTTCACTGCTCTAATTTCACTGGATTTCCGACCACTATGGCACATATAATACTTTTTCTTTTCAATATACACCAACCTCCATCTCTCCCTTAATTAAAACAATTCAAGACTACAACAATATATATATATATATATATATATATATATATATATATATATATATATATATATATATATATATATATATAAATCAATCAACAAAAAAAGAAAGAAAGAAAAAAAAATGGAATAAATAGACTGATATTCTCTAATAAAAAAATTGCATCTATTTGCACATTCGCAAATATCTAATCAAGACAAAGGGACGGAGATACGTAATGACCACCTCGGTACAAAGTCCATTAAATGCGAAACATGTATGTATTGTTAATGCCTTGCTGTTGCAGTCAATGTGAAATGCTTTCCTCTGCAAGTCAGCATGGGAAGAGTTCGTTTGGCTGTTGTTGTTGTTGTTTTTGTTCTTTCGTTTTCAGTTTGGGTGTTTGGGTGATATTGCAGTGTTGCTCGTTTTTTTTTTTTTTTTGGTGTGGCATTGGGTTATTTTGTAAGATTTTTGTAAGGGTTGGGTGTTCGTTTGTCTGTGTGTGTTTTTGTGTTTGGGAATATGATGAACACACGTGTGAATATGTATATATATATATATATATATATATATATATATATATATATATATATATATATATATATATATATATATACATATACATATACATATACATACATACATACATACATACATACATATATATATATATATATATATATATATATATATATATATATATATATATATATATATACATATACATATACATATACATACATGCATACATACATACATATATATATATATATATATATATATATATATATATATATATATATACATATACATATACATATACATACATGCATACATACATACATACATATATATGTATATAAATATATATATATATATATATATATATATATATATATATATACTATATATATATATATATATATATATATATATATATATATATATATATATATATATATATGTAGAGAGAGAAAGAGAGCGAAAGAGAGAATGAGTGAAGGAAACTGCGAGATCAAGAGAGAAAGAGAAAGAAAGAGAGAGATGGAAAAGGGGAGGGAGGAGAAAAAAACAAAAACAGAAAATAAATTGATGAGAAGAAAATCAACAAACATCAAATCCGGCCTCAGTCAGCTCTCCCTTGCAGAACAGACAAACAACCAAAGGAATATTGTTGCACAGATTAGCCACTTGTCCCCTCTGATCACTTACACGGCGCTGGAATAGGGCACTCGCGCCATCGCCAAGCAATTATGAACACTATCAGCCCCTGCCATAAGGCGATCATTAATCCCCACGTGTCGCTTGTTGTGATCAGTGCGAATTCAATGTTGACTATGTGCGAGTCAGGAGTTTATTTAGGATGATGGCGTGACCGTATTTATTATGGGCGTTTGCACTGTTTATTAGCATTGTTATTGATACTTTGCTTGAGGGGTTTGTTTTCGGATGCTGAGGTGGATTTGTTTGCTGTGGTGTTAAGATATATGTGTGTGTGTGTGTGTGTGTGTGTGTGTGTGTGTGTGTGTGTGTGTGTGTGTGTGTGT
>BOPN01012292.1:0-7500 GCA_017312705.2 Penaeus japonicus | reverse complement strand
ATGTATATATACATATATATGTATTTATTCATCTATTTGTTTATTTCTTCGTATGTATGTATATATTTGTATACATACACGCATATATATATACATATATATATTTGTATATATACACACATATATATACATATATATACACACACTCACACACTATATATATACATACATATATATATATATAATATATATATATATATATATAAACTAATGATAAATTAATAAGAAAATCAGAACGAGAGAATTATCACAGAAATCGACAAAATGAGTAAATGAGTTTGAAATGAGTAAAAAAAGTAGTTAATTTTAGATTATATAATATCGAACGTAAAGATAATTTCATCATATTTAAGAAAGAGAGGGAGGGAGAGACAGCCAGCTGGTGAGGGGGATGGGGGGAAGCATGAGAAAAAGAGTAAGAATGAAAGAGCAATAAATGGAGAAAATGAGAAAAGGGATTTTGTGAGTACATAGGCACATCAAGACTCACCATGCTTTGTGCTGGAAACTGGAAAGACGTTATTCCAGTTCTAAAGAGACCTGGAACCCCCCTCTTTCCCCCATCGCAGTTATAAACTCCTTTTTCGAAGGATGGATGCGTAAGCAAGGGTTTTCTACTGAAATCTTGAACAGAAACAGGATGAGGACAGAAATTTATCCGAGTCGCTCAAGAGATATCAAACTAGCGGACGGTGAAATTAATATATAATGTAATTGATGACAATTATGATTTGTTTCCCATACAACCAATATAGAAATAATAGAAAGTCAAAAAGGTACCAATGGTTGCAAATAATCCATATAACATTATGTATTGCATACCATTGGCGGAGCATATGAATCTAGATGAAAAGAAATACAAATACTGGGTGCCATACCACAAAAGCGAAAATTCACACGCTTCTGTGGACTTTTTTTAAAAATTACTCTCTCCCTCTCTCTCGTATACATATACACACACACATACATATGTATATATGCATATGTATGTATATGTAGGTCTCTCTCTATCTCTCTCTTTCGCTTCTTGTTCTATCTTCTCATCTCCTGCTGATACCGTTTGTTAAAAAAGAAAAAAATGATGAAATATAAAGTGAATGAGGATTATGGTCATAAATCAAATTATTATTTAGTGTAAAACTTACTATCAGGTTGACTCTAGCCAATGAATTCAATCCGTTTGAAGTCCATTTTACTGCACTGCACTAAATGTTGCATTTTCCCATTTGGCTGCAGTAAAAGGAATTAAGGAATTACCATGGTCGTCTTTGTTGCAAAATAGGTTGGTCTGATTTGTGTGCATGTCCGATGCATCATTTAGTTAAACTTTGCAAGGGTAATAGGTAGATAGATAATATATAAAGCAGATGTAATAATATGAGTACAGAGAGACTAATAGATGGATAGATAGATAGATAAATTATTAGATAGCTAGACAGTCTGAGATAGATATAAATAGATATGTTAACTGATCGACAAGAAAGATAGGCGGAGAAACATGAACAGATAAACAGACATAATAAGAATATTTCAAGATAAAGAAAATGCAACTCATTCCTTCGATTTTCAATTCCTCTCTATTTTTTCCGTTTTTGTGGTTGATTTTTTCATCCCCCCCCACACTTTTTTCTTTTTTCACCTTTACTGTACTTTCCTCCTCCTCCCTCTTCTCTCCAACCTCCTCCTCCTCCTCGTTGTCGTCCTCCTTCTTTTCTTCCTCTTCGTTCTCCTACTCCTCATCCCTCGCCATCCTCCATCTCTCCTCCCTTCTCCTCCATCCTCCACCACCCTCCACTATCCTCCCAAATCCACCATCCTCCCTCCCCCACCATCCTCCCTCCTCCCCACTCCACCCTCCATCGCTTTCACATCCCCTTTTAAACGGTTTCTCTGGGGAGGGATGACTAAGTGTTCCCATTTGCTGATCTAGTAGGTGGGGTCGCACCCCCCCACCCCCTGGTCCTCCCCCCAGGGGGGCTCACACCTGTCCACGCGTTTCCCGTGCGTGGCGCCCCTGTGCGTTGGGAGACAGGAGTCCTTGAGCATTGAGGAACGCCGTGTATAAGTACGCCCTGCAGCTAGCAACACGCCTCTTTGGTCCTCTATTCCAGCAAGACGGCTGGCCTGATCTCGACTCTTTAGGTCAATCGGCTGGTCTCTCTTTTGAGGTCTAGGGTCAAGCAGCCCCTGTCTTGCAGGCAATCGCATGGTCTTGCGAGTGCCATCAACGTGAGGCGGGGGTTGCGTATATCCTCCCATCACCCCTGTGGCTTCTGAGCATGGCCTCAGTGCACAGCTTCCCCTTGTTGGACTCCGTGGTGGGTGGGGGCGTGGGAGGATGAATTGAAGCGCTCTTACATGGCAACTCAAAAAATCCTGACTGACAGTTCAGTTCAGTTCAGAAAGATTTGCGAAGACGTCGCTGACAGACAATACCGTTGACGAACCCGGCACGAAGTTGACCAAGGCTGTCACCTTGGAGCCTTTCAAGGTGACCATTCTAACACGTTAGTTCCGTCAAACACAATTAACATATTCATAAGAACTGTTATGCATTTATGTATGTATATTCACACACACACACACACACACACACACACACACATATATATACATACATATATACCTATATATATGCACATATATACATATTCATACATATATATATGTGTGTGTGTGTGATTGTGATGGTATAGAGATGTTCTAATTACCTACACATAATAAATATAGGGTGATGTAAAACACGGTACTAAATAATAATAATAACAATATATAACTCAAGATATATAACGTTATTTACTACAAGGGGCACGATATATACACGCAAGAAGGAAGCTAAGCCTATCGCAAAGCTAACAAGATCTGAGCTATAGTTATATTGAGAACACTAAGGAAACACTGACAATGCACGGTATATGAGATAAGTCACTAAAGCACTAGACACTTTATCTACCTGGAATCCTTGATGAGTCGAAGGGAGAGGATGTCCTCTTGACACGAAGGCTGAACTAATTCTATCTGAATCTAAAAAGACCTATTCTGAGGCGAGATGCTGGGTCACTTCCAGGGCAGGGAGGACCTCTTCTCATTGGGCAGAGTGCTGCCCGAATCGGCTATGATTGGCCCAGGTGGTAATGACCAATTCTGAGTGAGTGGACCGAACTCACAATAAACAAGAAAAATAAAGAAGAAATAAAAATGTGGGACACAGCCCAAAACAGCCCAAAAACAGAAGGGAGGAGGTGGTGTTGGCTCGAATAAGGGTCAATGCTACACGACTGACTCACCTCACTCCCTATATAGAGAAAAAATTCCCTCCACAATGTCACCATCGCAATAGATTTTTGTCAATATCACACATCCTGACAACATGCCACCAATACAAAAATCAGAGACAAAAAATGAAAAATTATTTACAGATTAAAAACATAGAATGTAATATTAAAAACTTACTATCTGACAATGAAAAAATTATTAGTAAAGTAATCACTTTTCTAAAGGAGACAAAACCTTATGACCTTATATAGATTGATAAAATAAAACGGAATCATTGGTTTAATGACTTTGGCATGTGCCGCTGGTTGATAGCCAATAAGTCCAACAAGTAAGTACCCAGAACGGGAGTTGTCTCTGGACTCGGTGTTTGTGTACTTACCCCCTGCATTACCCTGGATTTCCCTGTGGCGACGCTGGAGCAGCAAAGAAAGGTTGTGTTTGACCCTTTTACATGCCAGATAGGGATAATTGCTGGATGTGCTTTATGTGTTTACTAAGAAGACATAAATACGTTACTGGCCAGCCCAGCCAGAGATGCCCTCACAAATGTTCATTTTAATTTGTTACTTTTGAAGGAGTCTTGTCTTTTTTATGTTTTTGATACTTTTATTAGTTTACTTTTTAAACTCCTTTTTACGTCAGTCCATTTGACCTTATTTCTCATGTTTTATTGTTTTATCACAGGCGTTTGTAAATAGAGGTGGCGAACACACGTAACCAGACCCATCTTAATTGGGACTTGTACCTGCGGTGTGGGACGAACAAGTCTCCCCACGGGGAAGTGAACGGGCCCCCTCCCTCCTTTCGGCCCTAGGCCGCCATCCGCCGCTTCGGCGGGTGATTTTTCGGGCTTCCCCTCGACATTACCTTACAGGTCGCCCACCAATAATAATGGTGGCAGCGTGTGGGATGTGGTTACGTGTATGAGCTCCCTTGCTCTTGTTCCTGCCTCAATCCAGCAACATAGTTACTTCTGTCAGGCAAGCTTAGCAGTTTTAGTATTAGAAAGCCATATGTACTGTAGACCAAAAAGGTTACGAGCCTGAAGCTCTATAGATAGATTCTACATATGTGGCTTTAGTAGGAACAGGGAAACTATTTTTTTTCTACTTTCCCACATCTTTTGTATGATCTCTTTAAAACATAAGTGATCTTGAACCAGAACTGACTATAGCGCAAGTGATATTTGATTGTACCGAGACTCGTGATTTGCATTTTTCATACGTTCCTAGATTCCTTACCTACTTCTAAATCCTTACCTATATTCCCCTTCTTCGCCCTCCTCTTCCTTCTTTCCCTCCTCCCTCCGTCTGTACCCTTCGCCCTCGCCCTCTTCCTTCCTTCACTCCTCCCTTCGTCTGTACCTTCGCCTTCACCCTCTTCCTTCCCTCCTCCCTCCGTCTGTGCCTTCGCCCTCGCCCTCTTCCTTCCTTCACTCCTCCCTTCGTCTGTACCTTCGCCTTCACCCTCTTCCTTCCCTCCTCCCTCCGTCTGTGCCTTCGCCCTCGCCCTCTTCCTTCCCTCCTCCCTTCTTCTGTACCTTCGCCCTCTTCCTTCCCTCTTCCCTCCTCCCTCCGTCTGTACCCTTCGCCCTCGCCCTCTTCCTTCCTTCACTCCTCCCTTCGTCTGTACCTTCGCCTTCACCCTCTTCCTTCCCTCCTCAACTATATGCCTGCCAGGCCATAACTAGGCATCACGATGATACCGAACAGACTAACAAAGAAAATAATGTGACAAATATAACACAGTTCTGATCTCCTTCATTAGAAAAGCACATTCATTCATGTCTTCTCTCTCTTTGCACCGGTGATCCAGGAATGCTTTTCTTGCAAAACTTTCCTAAATATCTTGCTACATCGAATAACTATTATATGAATGGCGAGTTATACTGAAAGCATTATCTGATAACGCTCTATAAAATTACAATAATGTCTCCATTGTTGATTGAATAATTCACATTGGCAATTTAATGCCTAGAAAATTAAATAGAAGTGATTTAATATACATGTTTTCAATGTGCATATAGATATATATATATATGTGATATATCAATACTACTGAAGACTTAAACTGTCTCTTAAATGCCATAAATTATATCTTCTAATCATTATTCAAATAGAACAAAGAAAAATTAAATCTAACGATACGGAAAAAGATCACTAATGCTCGAAATGAATGAATGAAGTCATGAGTCAGCGCATGAATTGATTAATAAGAGATAGTATGTTCCAACTAAAGCAATGCTTCAACAAGGAAATGTCACGTGGCAATTCCAGCGCCTCGCCTGGAAGCCGCAAGGAAGAAGGGGAAAGCGGGGGGGGGGGGGGGGGGATGCAGGGAATGCATTTTGCGAATCAGTTGAGGCTCAGTAAGTGGTGGCGAGGCTGGTCGGAAAGCGGCTCATGGCATGAGGAAAATATACCTGGTTTACCTGTATAATTTGTGTTTCACCTACTTTGGATACTATGTGATCAAGGGATTTGATTATTCTTTGTTTGAAAACGGATAAATACACACGGGTATTATCACACCATGCGCCACACACATCCACATATGAAACCTTTTTGCCTCTTCCGTTCCTCCGCCAAAGGGCACGGAAGACACGAGAAAAGCGGAATCGAAAGCGATATACAGACAGACACAAATACCACGAGCGGGTTTGGAAAGTGAGGAGGAGGCAAAGACAACAGACAGGATGTCGAGTCGCTGGGCGTTGTAGCGTCTGTTAAGGGAGGGGATTAGCGGGACACGAGCTAGTGTGGATATGGAGGTATGTGAATGCATGTGACATAAAAGGAAAGGAAACATATGAAATCAGTTACATATCCCTAAGTGGACGTGATGACAATCAACAGCATCCTGTATAAGTATTTGGAATGTTAGAAGAAAAAAAATCTAGTCTGTAAAGAAAGCTTTTTTTTTCTCTTCTTATAACTTCTCTGTTTTGTGAAGCAGGAGTGGGAAGTAAGCTGAAACGGCTGGCTTGAATTGCTGTGAAACTTCCTTTTTTTTCCCTTTTCATGTAACGTAACGCTATTGATGTGAATTTTTGTTGCTCCAAGAAGTACCTGTGGCAGATGAAAAGGTATTTTTGAAAAAAGAAAAAAAAATTGAAAAAAGAAAACTGCAGGCAGATGAAAAGGTATTTTTGAAAAAAGAAAAAAAAATTGAAAAAAGAAAACTGCAGGCAGATGAAAAGGTATTTTTGAAAAAAGAAAAAAAAATTGAAAAAAGAAAACTGCAGGCAGATGAAAAGGGGTCGGCCTTTTTCCTCGAAGGTTTCTTTTTTATCATAACGTCATTCTCCGCTGGATTTTTTAAGGATTGTATAATCATACGACACAAATGTGTGTTTTTCAGCAGAACATAACCACGTAATATACATAACGTTTAGATTTACTCTTACCTTTGTTATATAAAAATAAAATATTCAATATGATTTTTACATGACTTTAGTGTACCTAAAATGTTAATGTTTTGGAGCTGATGACCTAGAGGAGAGTTCCCGTTAGGCCAATTTCATGGTCGTTTCCGCTGATGAACGGATTTAGATCGTGAACACCTCTAGCTTTTTCCAAGTAACTTGACTAGTGGAAGTCTCCTTGCATTACCCTAATGGAAGCTTCAATTCTCGACCCCTGAGGGAAAGAAGGCGGATCAGATAAACGAGGGAGAGAGAAAGAGCAACACGCGACGGGGTTAAAGGGTCTTCTCGCTGGCGGTGTTGCAGTGGCCAGTACAAAAGGATGCACTTCCATCTTTCCTGCCTTGGATACGTCTTACTGATTATTCTACAGACGTCTTTATGTATTAACGTTATTATCAGTCTTTCCTGTGAATATGATCGGTATTCTCTCATGGTATTAACGCGATAAAAGCGTTTGAGACGCAAAAAATGCTTCAGGCCTCGCCCGCATCTGCCACTCAATATGATCTGCGAGGGCGGCGCAGCCAAGTCCTCAGTCAGGTGAAGCGAATGGTCACACTGGTAACGCTAGCTGCTCGATGTCACTGATGACGAGGCATGTGATTTGTGTGTTCACGTATAGTTTATCTGCCTTTATCCCTCTTTCTTATCATATAGCCATATATACTGCACATATATACGAAGATGGGTATGCAAAGTATGTATAATGTATATACATGCCCTAGATATACATACACAATACTCAAACACACACACACACAAACATATATACACACACACATTTATATATATATATA
>BOPN01012291.1:5000-7500 GCA_017312705.2 Penaeus japonicus | reverse complement strand
ATGTGTGAGTGTGTGTGTGTGTGTATATATATACATATATATATATATATATATATGTAGTCATTTATCTATCCCTCTGTATATTTGTGTCTACGCGTGTGAGTGTTGTTTATAGACAGACAGACAGACAGAAAATATAAAATAGAAATACTGACCAAATCTATCAATAGTCCTGAAGAAGCTTGGACTGATTTTTTTTTTCTTTTCTTTTCTTTTTTTCTCTATCGTGTTCACATTGTCCAAAACGTCGTGCAACCGCTGAGCAAATGGAAGCGACAAAGGACGAGGAAAGGCTGCCATCAAACTTTGTGATGTGTGCCAACAGTAAAGTGAAACGCAGCCACAGTCGAAGCGGAATAAAAGTCGGGAAGTTCGGAGGCCGTCAAACTCTCCACTTCAGATAAACCCAAAACTGAAAGGGTTAGTCAAGGCAATTTATGACACGATTATAAAATGGACAAGAGGTGAGTGAGTCAGGTCACAGGTGGTCATTGAAATTTAAGAATTCTGGGAATATAATGCATTTCTTCTTTTTATTCAAGTATCAGTATGTAAATCAACATATCTACCTGAAAATTATATATGGATTTCTAGATTCTGGATCTAAAACCGCTCTTTCAACAAAGGCCTTAGTTTCTATGAATATATTTCCATCTATGTATAGTACGCGCGTGCACATGTTTATCAAAGGAATGTGATGTTATTGCACAATTGTCCGTGTGTGTGTCACTTCGAATTGTGCAATAGTGACAGCACTCGATGAAATTTGAGACCGGAAATGTTCACTTCATGACCATATCTTAGGATGCTTTTTCTGTACCCAGTGTTTATTTTTTTTTTCTTCTTCTTCTTCTTCTTCTTCTTTTCTTTTCTTTACTGTTTTCTTTTATTTTTATCCTGTTTTGAATGTCTTCTTTCTGCGATAAACAATTCATCTATTTATTTCCTTTTTTTTGGCATCTATGTTAAACACCATCCCTTGAGATCGGCAAATGGGACTCCAGCTAATGGTAAAAAAAGTAATTTTAGCTTGCTAGTAAATTGAGTATTTTTCTGAAACAAGTCGATGTTGTTGAAGAAACAGATTAATGAATAGATAAATAGATACCTTACTACTAATAGAAGTCCTGATAATAATAATTGACTATAACCATATCAATATTGACAATAATGAGAATTATAATTACGATATTAATAACGACTGCAATTTAATTTACATTTCCCTTTTCTGTAACTAAGAAATCACAATGGGAATTCTCAGCCTAAGTCACACAAGAGGAATATTGTGCTGACAGATGTTGCAATGCCATGAGGAGTTGGGCCATGCATGACTTGCAATAATCCTAATGCTTGCACCGTCCTTTCGCTCTGTCATGCATTAGCGACCTTTAATTAAAACATTTAAGATTCCAGCTGAAGACGCAGTATGAAGTAATTCAAATTTCTAATACAAACCCGTGTAGGAAGTTATGTAAGATTATTTTTAAAAATATTTTAGCGTAAATTCAGTTCCGTCTTGTCTCTTCTATTCAAGGATTTATATATAATGAAGGAAGATGTTTAGGTTAATCAACGTGTCTGTCTGAAAAGGGAATGCTTTCAGATCTAAGGAGTTTCAAATTATTTAAATTGTTATACTTGTTGTACGAAAATAAGGATTTTTTTATACTGAAACAAGCACTTTGTTGACTTACCTCATTAGCATCATTACTTATATTATGATGATTATATTTGTTTTTTATTCATATTTTCATTCTCTAAATGTTTTTTATGCATTCCTAATTGTTGAATATTAACGGTTTCATTCTAAGTCATGAGGTATTTCATCACAACCCCCTCCCCCCCAGCAAAAAAAAAAAAAAAAAAAAAAAAAAAAAAAAAAAAAAAGCCTTTACGCCTTTCTTTACCCCTGTCTGGAAGAGGAAGAGAGAAAACCCGATATGTATATATATACATGTAAATATATATATATATATATATATATATATCTATGTAGGTTTATACATATATATATATATATATATACATGTGTGTGTGTATGTATGTATATGTAAATAATTGCTGATTTTGTTTTACAATAATCAGACAAATGTATATACGTATTTTGTAAAATAATGAAAAATGTGGCTAGCTCATGTTATTTACATAGAGGTCACCTTCAGACTGCGGTATTCCATGTATTACACTGCTCAAGGTGACTAAGGGAGCTGGTACTCTATCTGTTATACAAGAAAACTAAAGAATATTGTAAAACAAAATAAACAATTATATAATATATTGTTACGCCAACCTACACACACAACCCACCAATACCAGGCAGGCAGACAAGAGGTGCGTCATGCTGAAAACACATGGTCGTGAACCCTGAAGGCACCTGACACAAGTCTTCAGACATAATACACGGGGCACTCACATGACACTAGTCCTCGGCACAGTACAGGCTCATCACGCACAAGGTCTCTACCATGCACGCAATACAAGTACCACTCACCGTCTGTCC
>BOPN01012290.1:0-5000 GCA_017312705.2 Penaeus japonicus | reverse complement strand
CGTCAGTTAAAGTGAAAGAAAAAATAAATAAATAAAAATCAGGGTGAATCTGTTAACTATAACGAGCTAAGAAAGAAAGAAAACAAAAAACGTAAATCGCTTATCTAAGGTGCGTTAAGGTGAATCCGTCAGCTAAAATGAGTGAAAAAAACAAAAAACAAAATAAATTCAGGGAGAATCCGTCTGCTAGTGTGAGTAAGAACAAAAAGACAAAAACGCAATTAATCCCATTTGTAGGGATAAAGGAAGGAATAATGACCATAACATCTTATTCTCTTACTATAATAGAGACGAGGTACCCCTCACCAGCTTTGTTTTTTTATATGATACATAAATAGTTAATACTGAATCAAGAGAAAGATTAGAAAAGGCTAAAATCTCTCCCTCTCTTTTTAACTTAAAGGAGAAATTATACACTCTGGTGCTTATGGAGCCGCATAATATATGATGCAAATGCAGGTTACCAGCAACATATTATCGGTTCACTATTAAATTGATGTCATTTGCGTATTTTGCGACAAGGGAAGAAAAAGATTGAGAGAAAAAGAAAATGAAATTTCTGGCTCAGAAGTTCGAGTTAACAACGACTTCTTGTTAGATGATCGAAAGAAAACCATTCCATGAAAGATAGGAAGAATAAGTTCAAGTGAAAGAGAAGGAGAGAAGATAAAGAAATATTGAAAACTGTTTATCGTAGAAGAGCATGAAAGGAGAAGGCGTGGGGGAGGGGGGGGGGGAGTTGCCAAGGAAGTGAGGAAGAGACAGACTGAGGGTTTTGTATCTAGGGTTTTAGGGTTTCACTAATGGGTCTTTATTGGCATCAGCGTTATTTCTGTCATTGTTGCCAACTGTCCAGATGTCCATTTCGTCTTTTTTTCCCCCCTTTCCTATCCATCCTCGTTTCGTTCGTCCGTCGCTCTTTACGTTTTTTCTTGTTCGTGAATGTTTTCTCCTGCCTTTCTCCTCTTCCTCCTCCTCGCCCTACCCCTCCTCCGGTCTCTCTGTATACACGCCTTCGTCCCTCCTTCCCTTCCCTTCTCTCTGAATCTTGTCATATGAAAAGGTCGATAATTTTCTAGGTCCAGCAACCAAGCCTGTACATCTTTCTTGAATTGTGTTGCTAGAGCGTTCGCTGTGGGTTATTTTCTAAAGACTTATTTTTCAAAAGTCTTATCTAACCATAATTTTATTTCAGCTTTTGATGTCAAGTGAATTTAATATAGAGTTAGTCTCTGTATTTCATCCATACGAAAGAATGTCACGAGAGAAATTATTTTGAGGGGTAACTCGCCATTTCAGGATAGATGGTTATGTACAAACCATTGTCTCGTCTAGTACTGAATCACAAAAAAGGTAACCATGAGTTTTTGAAGAGGTAAGCAGTGTACTTCAGAACTACATGGAGGTAATTTATAATACGTTGATTGCGCTTAGGACCCCCTCGCCCTGCATGTAGGTATTAAGACCAAAAAAGAAAAAGAAAAAGAAAGAAAGAAAGAAAGAAAGAAAGAAAAAAGCACAGTAGAACGTTTTCAAATGCAACAGCTGAGTGACACAAGCGGATCAGTCGCTGTTCTGACATTAAATCAGGATATAATCCTACGGCTTTCTGAACTAAGCTACTTGTTTGTCATAAGGGATATAAACAATAATCTCTTTTAATTTTTAGCATTGCTCCCTTTCTCCAATATAGCATTGCAGTAAATCATGGATGGTAGGAGATAAGGTAAGATAAGAATCTAGTTATGTAAAAATAGTGAAATCAGTTTACAAGAATATAGATCAAGTAAGAATACAGCATAACAACTAGATATATAATATGTGTGTGTATGTGTGTCTGTGTGTGTGTGTGTGTGTATGTTTGTGTGTATGTGTGTGTGTGTTACTTACTTATCACTCTCTTTCTCATTTATCCCCTTTTTCGGGATTATCATGTTGAGAAGAACGGCAGTGTGTTGCATGTTTTGCGAGAAATGAAAAAAAACAAAAAACTTTTATGTTATATCTTTGCCTTGTTATTATCATTATCATCGCTTGTTATATATTTGCATTTAATATGGCTTATCTTCTTATATTTTACTATTGCATTTTACATTATCTATTTTCACATTTTTTTTACATTGCTTATACTATGATTAAAAATTTCCTTAAACCACTGATGCTACTGCTTTTTAACTACGAATCATTCATGTCTTTTTGCAATCAAAATAAATTTTCCAGGTGCTTGAAGACATATCAACAATATAACGAAATGTAAACCTATTTAGACCCCCCCCCCCCAAAAAAAAAAAAAAAAAAAAAAAATCCCACGAAAAGTAGTCTTGCATCATAGTTTCCCATAAAGTTGATAGCCTGGAGAGCAGCTTGCCTGCTTTTGAATAATAACTATGAATTTAGCCTAAAGGAGATGAGTAAATTTGCTCACGAGACATCCAGTGAATCTAACATTCAGATGAATCAATATCCCTAAAGAAGGAGATGGAAATCAGATGAGTGTTGCATACGAGTGAATCGTCAATGGGATAATTCCAAGAAGATCAACTCAGATGTTGAATTCATACGGCTTGCAACATGAAGGTAGATTTGCATGATGTGCACCTGTCTGCATCTCTCGCTGTTGTAACTTCTTCATTAGATAGGATATAAAACACGTATAGGATCTATTATTCTGACTACACAACGAGGGATAAGACTCATAATGCACTGCAGATGTCTCTCTCTATATCTATTTATTCATCATTTATTCAATATTATTATTATTCATTATTACTATCATTACTATTACCATCACTATCATTATCATTATCATTATTATTACCATTACCATTATCATTACCATCATCATTATCATTATCATTATCATTATCATTACCATTATCATTATCATTATCATTATCATTATCATTATCATTACCATTACGATTATCATCATCATTATCATTATCATTATTATTACCATTACCATTATCATTACCATCATCATCATCATCATCATCAGCAGCAGCAGCAGCACCATCATCATCGAAATTATCATCATTATTTTCATCGTTTCAATTAGGTTCACGATTGTTTTGAAATCCCACCCCCCTCCCCCCTTAAAAAAAAAAGAAAAATCATTGATAATTATTTGTATTTACTTAATTCACCTCATTCATTTACGCTGATGCAATATCCAACCACCTTAATAAACACTATGATAATTAACTTATATAGTGGATATTGACCATCACATAATGGTAACGATGATAATGATATTGATAGTGATAGTAATAAGAATAATGAGGATAATGATTTAAAAAAATAGTAATGATGATAATTATATGATAATAAACATCACAATGATGGCGATAATAATAATGCCAATAATAATAACAATGATAATTATAATAAAAAAGGAAAATCATAACGATAATAACAAAACAATAATACTGATAGTACCACTAAGAGCTAAAATGATAATAATGATTATAATGAAAATAATGATAACAATAATGATATTGATAACAATAATAATAATAAAAACTATAATAATGATAATGATAAGAATAAGAATGATAATGATCATAATGATAATAAAGATAATAATGATAATAATAATTATGATAAAAATTGTGATGATGATGATAATAGCAATAATGATAATAATGATAATAATAATAATAATAATAATGATAATAATAATGACAATGATAATAACAGTAATAATGATAACAATAATAATGATAATAATAATAATAATAATAATAATAATAATAATAATAATAATAATAATAATTATTATTATTATCATAACAATAATGCTAGTAATAATAATAATGCTAATGATAATGATAATAATGATAATGATAATAATGATGATAATAATAATGATAATAACAACAACAACAATAATAATAATAATAATAATAATAATAATAATAATAATAATAATAATAAAAATAATAATAGTAATAATGATAATAATAAAGAACATAATAATGAAAATGATAATGATAACAATAACAATGATAATGATGAAAATAATAACAATAATAATGATGATAATAATAATATCAATAATGATAATGATGATGATAATAATGATTACAATCATGATGATGATAATTATGATAAAAATGATAATGAGGATGATAATAGCAATAATAATAATGATAATCATAATAGTAATAATAATGATAATATGATAATAGTAAGGTTGATGATGATAATAATAATAGTAATAATAATACTGATAATAATGATAATGATGATAATAATATTACTGAAAACGATAACTAATAACAATAATGATGATCATGATAAGGATGATAAAGATAATCATCACAACAAAAATACTACTACTGATAATAGTAATAATTATAATGTTAATGAGGATAATATCATCAGAATAACAATGATGATATCAAACTTGCTTGCAATAATCACGATGATTTCCAGAATCCACATGAAAAGAGAGAGGCAAAATAATATATCAGTAAGCTCAGCTAATGATCTATACATAAATTGCAAATCTGAATGCAAGGTTATAATGTTTGCAACATTTTAAGAAAATACGGGAAATGGTTGAAACTAATTGCCTGTTGGCAATGATCGTTTTTAAAGATTAGCAACGATAAGGAATATTATTGTAGGAAGAGTGATTTGAATCATGATGATGATGATAGTGGTGATAATGATGATGATGATGGTGGTGATGGTAGGGATAAGCCAGAGCAGGTGCTACGCCGGGCTTGCATGCAATGATGCGAGCCCGCATGTGCTGACTCGTGAGAGAATGTGCCAACGGGTGTTGACTCGATCTAAGCTTGGTCCTCACCCAACGCAATGCCAAGCTACGTCAGTAACCGCCATGTGACAGTGGAAACTCACGGGTTTGGGCGGGACTCGATCTGCCGACCACGGGGATGTGAAGTCGACACGCTACCACTGAGCTACCAGACGGCTCGTAGTGATGGTGATGATGATGATGGGTGTATATATATATATATATATTCATATGA
>BOPN01012286.1:0-5000 GCA_017312705.2 Penaeus japonicus | reverse complement strand
CTGTAAAGTATGTCTTGGCACTTCTTCATATTGGCGTCTTTGCTCATCCTAGAATGGATGTCTTAACTCATCCTCACGCTAGGGACGTTTTAGCAGGATTCCTAAAGAGGATCCCTGCGCGTCCTTGGCGAGGTCGTGCCTCGGCTGTTATCTCCTTCCTCCGGCTAATCATTTCAGCGGATGTTTTCCTGTCCTTTAGGGCCGATCCGCATCTCGGCGAAACACCGTTCTCAGACTTTCTCTGGAAACCTTGACATCTTTTCAAACATTCCATGTCTGTTTCGGTGTCTAACATGCGTTGCTTATCACGCTTCCATTTTACTGTGATCTCTCCATTGTCGGAAAGCTCACGGGAGCAGAGATGTACCCGGATATTATTCTCACTTTACCTCTGCGTTTTCGGAAGCACCTCGGGATGTAATTACTCTCTCTCTCTCTCTCTCTCTCTCTCTCTCTCTCTCTCTCTCTCTCTCTCTCTCTCTCTCTCTCTCTCTCTCTCTCTCTCTCTCTCTCTCTCTCTCTCTCTCTCTCTCTCTGTCTCTGTCTCTGTCTCTGTCTCTGTCTCTGTCTCTGTCTCTGTCTCTGTCTCTGTCTCTGTCTCTGTCTCTGTCTCTGTCTCTGTCTCTGTCTCTGTCTCTGTCTCTGTCTCTGTCTCTGTCTCTGTCTCTGTCTCTGTCTCTGTCTCTGTCTCTGTCTCTGTCTCTGTCTCTGTCTCTGTCTCTGTCTCTGTCTCTGTCTCTGTCTGTCTCTGTCTCTGTCTCTGTCTCTGTCTCTGTCTCTGTCTCTGTCTCTGTCTCTGTCTCTGTCTCTGTCTCTGTCTCTGTCTCTGTCTCTGTCTCTGTCTCTGTCTCTGTCTCTGTCTCTGTCTCTGTCTCTGTCTCTGTCTCTGTCTCTGTCTCTGTCTCTGTCTCTGTCTCTGTCTCTGTCTCTGTCTCTGTCTCTGTCTCTGTCTCTGTCTCTGTCTCTGTCTCTGTCTCTGTCTCTGTCTCTGTCTCTGTCTCTGTCTCTGTCTCTGTCTCTGTCTCTGTCTCTGTCTCTGTCTCTGTCTCTGTCTCTGTCTCTGTCTCTGTCTCTGTCTCTGTCTCTGTCTCTGTCTCTGTCTCTGTCTCTGTCTCTGTCTCTGTCTCTGTCTCTGTCTCTGTCTCTGTCTCTGTCTCTGTCTCTGTCTCTGTCTCTGTCTCTGTCTCTCTGTCTCTGTCTCCCCCCCTCTCTCTCTCTCTCTCTCTCTCTCTCTCTCTCTCTCTCTCTCTCTCTCTCTCTCTCTCTCTCTCTCTCTCTCTCTCTCTTTCTCTCTCTCTCTCTCTTTTCTTCCGCCCCTGAGTTAATGCCTCTACGTCTTCTTCCTCAGCGCCGCCAAACCTCCTCCCGTTGCCGCCATGAAGGTCTTCGCCTCCGCCGCCCTCCTGTGCCTCGTCGCCGTCGCCTCCGCCCGCATGGCCTACCAACTGCCCGCCGACGCCGCGTCCCTCGTCCGCAACAGCGTGCGGGAGGTGTTCTCGTGCCAGGGCCGCGCCTTCGGCTACTACGCCGACGTCGCCAACGACTGCAGGATCTTCCACGTGTGCCAGCCCGTCGCCGACGAGCAAGGCCAGGTCAGTCACGAAGGGTTCACGGCGGCCGGGTCACGAGGCTTCCCGATTGGCCAATTAGCCGCTTGTAGGCCTAGGCGACGCTCGGGGATGTTGGAGGTGTTAATCCTTGACAGAATATGATATACAGATAAATGATAATGCAAAGATATGAGAGATAGTTTTTGTTTTGATGAATTACATGACGAGTTTAGATTTAAAAAAATAATAATACATCGTAAATAAACACCTTCCTCTTTATCTTATCTAAAATCATATCAAGATAACCAAAAGACTGACTCATCCTGATTTATCTCGAAGCACTTCATCACTCCGAAGGCTCACACCACAGAGGGTACCCAACCCCCTACTAAGGGCCACCGCCAAATTCAACCCGCGATCAAACCTTCACGTAAACAAACTCATCCGTACACTCTCCAGTCTCGTATCAGTACATATCGTGCCAATCGCCGTATTAACATCAGAATTATCAATAAAGATTTAATGAATGATATACCTCGATGAGAGTTTTATGCGGGGAAAAGTAATTAAAGGCGTAGACTATAATCTATAACCCTCATTTAGCTCCGCCCACGTCACTCTACGTCACGATCTCTGCTTTTTCTTTTTTTCATTTCTTTTTACTTCGCCAAGACCGTTACAAGTTGTTTTTCTCTCTCTCGCATTTAGTACCCTTTTTTTAGTTGAAATGTTATTTTTTCTAGAGTTTTTTAAAATGAGAAAACCCGTTTTGATCACGAACCTTCTTACCTTTGTTGAGAAGATGAAAATTTTGTGAGTATTATATTTACGAAGGGTCATTTTCACAATTTCATTAGTTTAGGATACTTTATTTTAATACTCTTGTCGTGTCAGCTTTTAAACCTCATGCATCTTTATTTTCATTTGATGACTATTTCAATGTATTCTTTACTCTCTCTCTCTCTCTCTCTCTCTCTCTCTCTCTCTCTCTCTCTCTCTCTCTCTCTCTCTCTCTCTCTCTCTCTCTCTCTCTCTCCCCCCCTCTCTCTCTCTCTCTCTCTCTCTCGCTTCCCCCCCCTCTCTCTCTCTCTCTCGCTTCCCCCCCACCTCTCTCTCTCTCTTTCCCTTTCTCTCTCTGTCTCTCGCTTTCCCTTTCTCTCTCTCTCTCTCTCTCTCTCTCTCTCTCTCTCTCTCTCTCTCTCTCTCTCTCTCTCTCTCTCTCTCTCTCTCTCTCTCTCTCTCTCTCTCTCTCTCTCTCTCTCTCTCTCATTCTCTCTCTCTCTTTCTCCCTCTCTCTCTCTCTCTCTCATTTTCTCTCTCTCTCTCATTCTCTCTCTCTCTCTCATTCTCTCTCTCATTCTCTCTCTCTCTCTCTCTCTCTCTCTCTCTCTCTCTCTCTCTCTCTCTCTCTCTCTCTCTCTCTCTCTCTCTCTCTCTCTCTCTCTCTCTCTCCCTCTCTCTCTCTCTCTCTCTCTCTCTCTCTCACTCACTCTCTCACTCACTCTATCACTCACTCACTCTCTACTTCCCTACCAATCTCCCCCACCCCCACATGCCACGCAACCCTCACCCCCCCCCCCTGTCTCCCCCACCCACAGGAGCTGGAGATGGCCCACTTCTCCTTCATCTGCGGCAACCAGACCGTGTTCAACCAGGAGGCCCTCACCTGTACCCACCCCGAGGACGCCTTCCCTTGCGACCAGGCAGAGACTCTCTTCGAAATCACGAACTCCGAATTTTTCAGAATTCCCGAAGATTCTAATTAGTTTTTTTTTTTTTTTAATAGATATATATGTCCGGATGTCTTGATGATTGGAAGACATGTGTAAAGAATCTCTCTTGATCTCAACGAACTGTTATCGATGCAGTGTGTTGTTCAGTTCAGTTCCTACAGTGAGCATTATGTTTTAAATATTTTTATATTTGACCAAAAATCAATTTTAATAAATTGTTACACATAGTTATACCGGTTTCCCTATAAATCTTAACCTACTTGTTTCTATAAGAAAAAAAATCCTAAAAGGAAAATAGAATATGAGGAATATTGCAACATGAAAGTATAGTTTATCACTGCTTAATTACAATGAGAATGATGACCACAATAATATCGATAATGATGAACACAAAGACATTAATGATGATATCAATGATAATATTAGATGATAATGATACTGATGAAGTTTATGATAATAGTAGTAAAGGGACAACGATAGTGATGATTATGATACTCATAATGTGGATGACAACAACAATAATAATTATACTAATAACGATGAAAAATAATAACTATGATAATAATTATAACAATAATAATGATAATATCAATAATGAAAATGATGACAAAAGAAATACTCATAATGATAATAACAATAATAACAAAGAGAGAAATAGTGATAAAAAAAATCATCTCAAATGTGATGATGATATAAATAATAAAAACAACAGAGGGGAGTGATAGAGTGATACATACATGAACACTTTCTCATATACGGACAGATGGGCAAATAAACAGCACTAGAAAGTGAAAACAGTGCTATGCCATTAGGCCAGTGTCACCGCCAACGCCACTGCCAACCTCTTAGCCAGCTGCTCAATGTATACAATGTGATGGCATGACATTCTCAGCGATCCAAATATGATTGCAGTGCCATGATGAGTTGGCAGACAGACACAGCCTCTTGTCAGTCTTGCCTATTCGGACGTGTCGGATGGCACGGAAAGACAGATTAGTGACAGACGTTAAAATCCTGTTTGCGGATGAAAAGACATATCTTTCTCCGCGATTTGTTTATTTTGCCGCATTATTTTTTTATTTGTCGTTCTAGGCTGTGTTTACGTTGCGATTTTTTTGTTTGTTTATTTTTTGGAGTTTCCGCAATGATGGTCGAATGACGTTTTATCTACGTAAATAAATGATTTATGGAACTTTGTCGGAATAAGGCAATCAAAATCTAAAACCTGAATGAAAAGATACAATATTGCTTTTACAAATCTAAGAGTAACCGTAGCTCCAACAACACTATTACTGATTAAAAAAAACATTTGTGGCCCTTTCGCATTACTCAACCCCTGGTGGTGGGTAGGTAGGTACCCCCCCCCCCCCCCCCGCCCCCGACTCCTTCCATTTCGTCTAACTTGTATATGGTGATGATCAGGCCTGCCTCGCCTATTACCTCACCTAGGGTCAAACGGGAGACTACCTGCCTCTGACCTCCCTCTTCTGCCTCTGACCTCCCTCCCTCTTCTGTCTCTGACCTGAAACCCTGACCTGTTCCTCACCAGGTTTGCCTTCCCTTAGGCGGTAGAAACTCCACACAAATTTGCCCCATACAGGTTTGAAAGAAAACGTGAAGAAGAGAATTCAATTATGATTGTGTTCCGTTTTCTGTAACATGTGATTATCAAAAATAAAATATTATTCATTGAATCTAATTTCAAGGATCATATATA
>BOPN01012284.1:0-12183 GCA_017312705.2 Penaeus japonicus | reverse complement strand
GTGAGAGAGTGAGAGAGTGAGAGAGTGAGAGAGTGAGAGAGTGAGAGAGTGAGAGAGTGAGAGAGTGAGAGAGTGAGAGAGTGAGAGAGTGAGAGAGTGAGAGAGTGAGAGAGTGAGAGAGTGAGAGAGTGAGAGAGTGAGAGAGTGAGAGAGTGAGAGAGTGAGAGAGTGAGAGAGTGAGAGAGTGAGTGAGTGAGTGTGCGCGTGCAAGTGTGCACGTGTGTATACATGTGCATGCGTGTGCATATGTATCTATGTGTATCTATATCTATCTATCTATCCATCTAGAGAATTTCTAAAACTTGAATATTCAGTTGTTGAATCATCTCTTACAAAAATTTCAGCTTTGGAAAATGAAAACAAAAGTCCATCACAATTAAGGTGTATTTCAGCCTTCTACTTCTCTACAAGGTTACGCAAATCTTTCACACTATTCCTGACAAGCATACATTAAATTTAAAGCTTATAGGGTTATAAATAAAGCTACATATTTATTAAGTAGCTCTAAACTGGTAACATATGTCTTACATATGTAACAACACATACTAGACTCAGCAAAGTTATAGCAGACCTTTCAAACATTTTTGATATATCAATCAAGAATACAGGCAATAAATAGCAAATAAAATCCAATAGAGTAATAAATAATACAATGGTCATACATATTACATGGTAACAGCACTCCACACCTGACATTCCAGACATGGGACAAAGGCAGAAAGAATGAGTCACATGCTGGTACGGAAAAAAAAGGAAAAAAAAAATCAAATAAAACTACAAAAAATACTCGCAAACCTCACACATAAACAAACAGTTTCGTCATTCTACAGTTCACATACACTCAAATCTTACAATGAGTAACATACGAAAATAATAGGTGAAAAAATAAAAATAAAATACCCTTCATTACAACACTTCCCTACACCTCGTCAGTAATTGTGTTAAAGGTACAAAGTTTTAGGCTAACCTTAAAATATATATACTCAGACACTGTAAAACAAATCACTAGATAAAGAAATGAAAATAAAAATACTTCCAACACTATTTACACAAAAGTTGTACAAATGTATTACAGCAAGTAAACCCACTTGTCAACCAGAAATTCTCACGTTGAAGGATAATATCTGAATACTTCGGAACCCCTAATACAATACACTAATCACGTGGAACGGAAGTGAGAATTCGTGGTTTCCGAAGCGTTCTTCTGACAGCAACATATCACTGTAAGAGGCCAAGGTTTAAGGGAACATTTCCATCCTCTCATTCGTGTATATGACAATCTGCCTTGCACTAAAAAAAAAAAAGAGGTAAGATTTTGAAAAATAAAATAAAACAAAAATAGACCGAAAAGAAAGCAAGGAAGGAAGGAAAGAAGGAAGAAAGAAAAACAACAACTACAAAAGGGGTATACTGGTATTTACAAACCTAAATAGGCTTTGGGCCCTTCAACTCTTTCTAATTATTCACTTACACCAGAAAACAATATATATTTAAAAAAAAATAAAAAAAAATAAAAAAAATAAATAAAACAAAGGAAGATTGAAAATATGAAAATACTTTCCCAAACATAACTTAAAATCATACAGACTGTCTGTAGAAAATTTCCAAAGAGAAATATTTTCATATTATCTCACCTTTAAGTATGACCACTCAACTTGTACCTCGTCTGTGGGATCTGGTAATAGTTTCAAGGAAATGTACACAATTTCACCTGTTTTGCTTGCATTTTCAGAACGCCATCTTCCAAGAATGATAACAATGTGACAAAAAGCTAGAGCATTTTCAAATCATGATAAATATACATCAGTTGGGGTATTTCAGAATCACTATCAAGAAATAATTTACTACAACTACTACAACTAATAATAATGATGAAAATGATGGTGATGATGATGATGATGATGATATTATTATTAATAATAATAATTATAATAATAATAATAATAATAATAATTACATAAGATTTATAATAGTATATAATGAAGATAATAGTACATAATGATAATAATAATAATAATAATAATAACCAATTACATCAACAAATACAATAGATTAATAGTAACTTATCCTATTACTAATAAGACCAATAGATCATAATAAAAAATTATAAAGTAATAATATTGATGATGATAAGTTATATAGTAATAATAATAATAATAATAATGATAATAATGATAATAATAATAATCATAATAATAATAGTAATAATAAAAATGATCATATTACTAATCAGGGTAACAGTAATAATAATGCTAAACATTTGCCAATAGCATTATTACTATTCCTTTCACTATCATCATCACAGTCACTGTAACAATAATTTCCAAAATATTCATGTTTACCGGTGATTATAAGGTGAGCCTGTCACATTGTATACGGAACCTGCGTTCTTCCATTCCAGCACTCATACCATAGTCTTGTTTACAGTATCACAATGGAAATACATACATCTGAAAAAAAGGGGGCGGGAACCGGGGCGGGAACTCAGTACCGTCTACGGGGACTGAATCAACAAAGTGTAACAAGACTGGTAAGTATGAATCTAACCACCACAGGTTCTACAGGGGTTGTCTTATTGTCAAACCACACGAAATGACTATTGGACATGTATCTTATGATATAAGGTAACTAAGTATGTGGCAGTCAAGAATAAGGAACCACTAGAGGAACAAAGGCTAGTCTCAAGCCTACTGAGCAGATAACAAATGTTCACACAACCTTAATACAGTATCATATTATTCAAATAACACACAGCTTTGTCTTATTACACATCCAAAATGTCCTAAAGACCTTTCGCAGAAGCTCTCCCATACAGATAATCTTATTGCACAGTGTGGTTTAGTTTTAACACTATATTTATCATACTTAAGGCTTTAATTAATCAACATCACCAACTGTTTAACAAGGTCTGAAGACATCTGGACGATATCTCCTAAATTTTATGCGCTCGGTGAATTCCTAATGCCATGTTATATAAAAACTGGACAAAGCTATTTCTAGCCACAAAAATCTGAATCATCGTTAGAAAAATTGTTTTCCTTTTCCAATCTCGTGAAGCAAGAAATAAATAGAACCACGTTATTCTGCAAGTATTTTTAGGGTAATCGCATATGATGCCTTTGTAATGATTCATAATATTCCTAGAAAATCTGCACATCCATAACAATGTCCAATGCCGTTAATAAACTCCAATAGCAAGTGATATAACATAAACAAATTCTTTATATTTTCCAGAATCAACAGAATCATAGCACTATTCCCTTTAAACCTAATCCTGTACACTTTTCATACCTCATGATCATTTCAAGAGAAATGCATGGTTACAAAAATGGTCAAAAAATATTTTCAAATGACTAGAAAGCAATTACAAAATATCTTGAATTAAATATTCAGAACTTCAAACAAAAAGCAATAGTAAATGAGAAAAACAGGTTATGCACACCCCTACTTTCACAACAGGTAATCATAACGTAATGGAATATCAAAACAATCAATCAATAAAAAAAATTAAAAAAGGATTGTTAATAATAATGATTATTATTACTAATAACAATTACCATTACCATTACCACCATTAGTAGTAGTAGTAATAGTAATAACAGTAATGATAATAATAAGAAAAAAATAATTAAAATAAAAAAATAAAATCACCATCATTTATCATGATCAATATAATCATGATAACACTAATAATAAAACCTGATCAATATAAGCAAACACACCATGTCCTGTACTAGTAATGAACTTCCATTATTGCATTTAACTTTCCATGGTTCAAGGGTCCCACCAAAAGAAAAAAAAGAAAGTATTAAAAAAAGACAAAATAATACTCCTTTCAAAAAGTCATTTAAGATATTCGTACTATCATGACTAAATCCACTGTACATACATGATATATATATATATAAATACCTATATATATACATACCACATACATACATCCACACAGCATGTGTATGTATCTATATCTGTATGTTTCCCTGTGCACACTGTATATGTATATACATTTACATATGTATATTGAGGAGCTGAGTCCTGCTAGCACTATGATACTTAAAAGCTTTTCCACTCACCACCCTTTGTACCAAAGAGCACCACTTACCAATGCTGTTGGGAAAACACCTCTAGAGCATCCAGCAGCACCTCTAACAATAGTAGTCCAAAAATATAATAGCAGATCTGCACATACTGCTAAAAACAAGCCAGCAGTTTTGGACTAGCACTGCCAGATGCACCGCTAGTAGCCCCTTAGCATCCCTCCGAGCAGTTCGCAAAAAGCAGAAACCCTCTAAGAGTGGAGCTAATACCCAAGTATCAAAGTACTAATGGAACTTCCCATGTTCTATGCTTATATACATTAGAATATTTATGTATGTGTATCTATAAAAATACATATATATATATATATATATATATATATATATATATATATATACATATATATACATATATATACATATATACGTACGTACGTACGTACATACATACATACATACATACATACATACATACATACATACATACATACACACACACACACACACACACATACATACATACATACATACATACATACATACATACATACACACATACACACACACACACACACACACACACACACACACACACACACACACATATATACATACATACATACATATATATATATATATATATATATATATATATATATACATATATATATATATACATATATATATATATATATATATATATATATATATATATATATATATATATATATATATATATATATATATATATATATATATATGTATATATATATATATATATATATATATATATATATATATATATATATATATATGTGTTAATAATAATAGTAATAATATGTATAATTGTGTGAATGTGTGAGTGTGAATGTGTGAGTGTGAATGTGTGTGAATGTGTGTGAATGTGTGTGAATGTGTGTGAATGTGTGTGAATGTGTGTGAATGTGAATGTGAATGTGAATGTGAATGTGATGTGAATGTGAATGTGAATGTGAATGTGTATATGTGTGTGTGTGTGTATTTTGTGTGTGTGTGTGTGTGTGTGTGTGTGTGTGTGTGTGTGTGTGTGTGTGTGTGTGTGTGTGTGTGTGTGTGTGTGTGTGTGTGTGTGTGTGTGTGTGTGTGTGTGTATAAATATATATATAAATATATATATATATATAATATATATATATATATATATATATATATATATATATATATATATATATATATATATATATATATATATATACATATATACATATATAATGCATACAAACACTCAAATGCAGTAGGTACATTTCCATATATCAACATATGAACACACACTGGTCCTTGGCTGTAAGTTTGGTCCTTTATTTGTCCTGGACATTAATGGCAATATACTTCATAATCACGTAATTCAAACAAACTGATACACCTGGGTAGCATAAATATAATTACTGCTATTGTAAATCTTCTCATTTTGCTTAACATATTGAATAACAATAATTTGTGAATCTATGGAGAACTACTTGCAACGTAACCACTGCGTGAGTGAGTAAAAACAAGAAATCACAAGAAATCGTACCGAGCAACCACTCAATTACACACCCCGATATCCGCTATTTTTCTGTTATGACAAAGAATGGTAAACTATGGGTTAAGCTCATATAAAAATTTTCCAATATGGATGTGGATACCCAACAGAAAATATCCATTCTAAAAAAATCACTAAATATCACCAAGTAGCAATAAAATTTTTAATTCAAGTAAACCAAACATTGTTTTTACTCTGTATACCACGACTCATATGTCTGAGACCCTTGCTTCATTCACTACGAGTCAAGTCCACTGAATATAAGTCTTCCAGTCATCCATCCTGCTTCAAGCTTCAATTTCCACAAGCTTTGTGAGGAAACTTCCCTTTAAATCACCAAGTAGTATTAACTCTAAAAACCTAATATCTACAAACTGAGAATTTGTAAGTGAATAATTAAAAAGAGTTTGTGTATTTACTTTTCTTTTTAAGGTAAGGTAAAGCAGAGCACATTTCTGTGACTGAGAGATTCCTTGAATTTTTTAAATTCATGACAATTAGATAAGCCCAGTAAATATTGGTTCCAATGTATTGCAGATTAGCGAGGTTCTAAAAAACACTCCTCTTATTCCCCCTAATAACACAGCACAGTAAAATCAATCAATTTTCCTAACTTTAGAAAAATAACAAATCTATAAATGAGGCAATGAACATGATAATTATCAAAATTTCATCATCATTAATGCTTCACTCATGGAAACTAGACATTTGTACATCAATATTCCAACTACTATTACTCTGTATTTACTCTCTTAAACTTCTTCATGAACAGACTGTCTCTCAACATGGAATGCCTTCATATGTACATTGTAATTGCTCTTTTGAGTGAAGTCTTTTCGGCAGATGGTGCACTCATAAGGCGTCTCTCCCGTGTGGATTCTGACATGGTTATCTAAATTATACTTTCTGAAGAAAGCCTTCCCACAAAAGACACACTTGTGCTGCTTTTCCCCAGAATGTTCCCTAACATGCAATTGCAAATTATTCTTATGAATGAAAGATTTTCCACACTCATTACACGTGTAAGGACGAATGTTCTTGTGACTGCGTATGTGAGCTTCCAAATCCTTTTTACGATGGAAGCTACGCTCACACAATTTACATTTATGTGGCCGGTCACGTACACCCATGTGGACCCATTTGTGTGCTTCAAGGTTGCACTTCACAGCAAAACTTCTATTGCATATATTGCACTTGAAAGGCTTTACACCAGTATGCGTTCGTAAATGCAATGCTAATGATGACTTCTTAAACACTTTGCAGCATACGTGACAAGTTGAATTATTTTCTGATTTACCATCCTCAGTCTGATGATGAGGATTGTGCTTCTGACGAATGTGTTTAGTTAAGCTGGACTGGTGAATGAAGCATTCCCCACACTGCTGACATTTCTTTGGCCATCTTTCATGTGTCTCTTGATGCCAAGCTAGTTTTCTTTCTGAGGGAAACACTTCATTACATGTATTACACATAAAGTCCCTTCGTACTTTCGTCTTACCTTTACCTTTGGAGTGTGTTTTAAGCTTATGCTTGCTTAAACAAACAATATTTTTATAGGTTTTATGACAGATATCACAATCAACTTCTTGGCCATCCATATGAGTAACCAAGTGACGCTTGAGAGCCTGACGTGTTGTAAAAGCACTGCTGCATGAAACACACTGAAATGGTCGCTCCCCAGTGTGGGTCCTTGAATGTACCTCCAACTCTGATCTTCTCTGGAACCTTCGCCCACATTCCTTACATTCAAACAATACCAAGCCCATGTGGAAAAGCTGGTGCTGGGACCAAGAATACCGATTTGGAAAGGTACGATTACAAATGAGACATCGCAAGTCAGCTACCGTGTGAGTCTTCATATGCTTACTCTTTATTACACGTTTCTTAAACATCATGTGACATATTTGACATGTGACTCGTGATTTGAAGACCATTTTCCTGTGGGCAAGGAGGGCTTCTGCTGAGCGGAAACCTAGGCTACAGTCAGGGCACTTATATTCCCCATTACTTGCACAAGACTCTAGCATAGCCCGAGCTTCATCCTGCAGCAGTCCCAGTTCTTCCTTACACTGTAATAGAGCTATCCCTGATTCGTCTTCCTCATTATCATTCTTAATACCGTGTTCAGCAGACTTCGCTTGACTTACCCTCCTAATGGCACCAGACTTCTCCATGGCCTCTGCACAAGGTGAGTGCTGGCCGGCATGGAGGAGCTTTTCCTTTAGGCTTTTGAACATTTTGTTACACACAACACACTTCCAGTGATCCAAATCTAGCGGGCCACGATTGGTCACACCAGAATCAGAATCACTGTCTCCATAACAGTCAGATTCATACTCAAAGTCATACTCCTCATCCTCCTTTGTGGTTTCCTGATTATTGGCACCTTGTAGTCCTGATGTTGATGGCACAGGCGATAACTGGCGGTTGATTGTGGTGCAACTGTTCTCCACAACCAGCATCTGGTTAAAAGAGGGTTTAACAATGAAATATTAACTATTCTCTTTTTAAAAATGAAATACTTCTAGCACATATACCAGGTAACTGACATGTAATAAAGATTAACTTTGCAACCAGATATATTAATAGTAAAATTTTCTACATCCACAGTAAAATCTAAACTAGACAGATACCCAATTAGAACCACAGTTAGTACAATTTTTTTTCTTTAATACACAAACACTACACAAAGAAATCTAACCTTTGAATGCATTTTGGAATCCTCCACGAGATCAGCGAAAGTCACTTGTGACGGTGCTGCTGAAGTTGCCATTATACTGTTAGAATGTGACACAGTCACAGAGGAGGTGGCTGTTGTAACCACTGAGGTATCATGGTGGTGGTTTGATGGGAATAACTGGGTAATACTCATGCCATCAGATGGCAAAACTGAGCAACAGTCATCTGATGTGAGGTGCATTGTGGTTTCTGTAGAGGTCAGTTCAACAACACCTTCCTCTGACTGTTCTCCCACCAATCCACTTAAACTGCTTGTTTGTCCTGAGTCAATCTGTACAGAAATAAAACAAAAATTATATATATTTCCTAAACAAATATCACTCAATTTTCTAAACAAATATCACTCAATTTTCTATTTTATATATTACAAATGGTTGGGAATTTATCTCTGATCTTCTGGTGCACAATACTAATGGACTGTCTACTATACTGATGTTAATGTCAACAAGCAACAAATGTAACTTTTTAAAATTAATTTCTTCATGATCTTATATAGAGTTTTGGTATCCAAAATTAAAACCCACATAATTGCACTTGTTATATACATTCCTTTGATGATCTATTCTTAAACTCACGACAATTAAAAACATCCGACATCACTTCATAATTACAAGGGAATAATACCTTGCAACTTTCTTTAACATCCTTTAGCTCTCACAAAATGAAGCCTAAAGTTATGTCCTATCCATTTCTGATGACTTACTTGCACTGCATGGTCAAGATGAGTAATGAGAGCAGGTGTCAATGCATGGAAGGCTGAAGAGTCTATAGAGGGGTAAGTTCTCGGAGAGAGGTTTGCTGGCCCAGGCTCTCCAGCAAACATACAGCTCCGGTCATAAAACATGAACTGTAGGAGAAAAAACATGTTACAAGTTATGCAACATACCTGGTTGTAAGAAAAAAAAAAAGGATCTTTACATTTTCAAAACAAGATCAATATTGCAAAGTAGTATCAGTTTATACATTAATTATGAATATATTTATACACATTTATGTATGAATACAATAAATGCAAACAAAAAAAGGTCATAACATCAGAAAATAAACTAAAAGAGGAACTTACATCTTGAAGTTCTTCATGTGGTGTTGCTCTCTCACTATCACTGTCAGCAAGTGTCTCAGAAGCCTTCAGAGACATGACTTCTTCTGTGTGCTGGTTGCTAAGCTCTCTCTCAAACATTTGCTCATCTTGGAAAATATTCTCATTTCCAAAATCTTCCACCAAACTAGGATCATCAACTAGTTCCTCTTCCTGTTCATGTGTTGCGGCTTCTACTTTGTTTCCGATGTGATTTTGGGGTCTTGCTACGGCCTGGCTTTGTGATAGCTGATTCACATGATATGATGACCCTCGCCTTGCTGAAGCTGAACAATTCTGTGATGAGGAACCAGGTTGAGGTTCAATTTTGCATTTAATATCCTGATTCTTTTCTCTGTGGCCATTATCAGCTGCAGTATTTCCACATGCTTCTTCTTGGTATAGACCAATATAAGAGTGATTTCCCTTCCTTGCTGTTTTTTGAGTGGAAGCTCCATTCATATTATGACTTGAGCTGGTTCCAGGTAAGCTTGAAGTCTCACCAGCAAACACCTCCTCAACTGCTCCTAAAACCTGTTCTTCAACATACACCATTTCCTGAAGTGTTGAATCTCCTAACAGAGTATTTAGAGTTCGATCAGAAGCTAGAAAACTTAACGGTTGATCATCATCACAACACATGACGCCATCCTGATCTTCATTTCTGTTAACCTGTCTGGTCTGATTCCCACTCCCTGAGGTCTGATTTACTTGACTAATGCTGGATGAAGCCCTTGGTGAGTTACAGACATCCATGGCTACACTGGAATCCTCAACTTCACTTTGTCGGTTTCTCTTCATTCGAATTTCTTCCATTACAGTAGAACTTGAAGCTAACCCTATGATAAGCTCATTGCCATCCCGTTGAAAGGCCATCTGCTCTTCTCTCGTGGTTAACTCTACACTACTGTTATTATTAGGAGACATGGTGGTAGCACCTGACGTTGCACGATTACCTGAGCCTCTGTCTTCAAAAATAACTTCCATTGGCTCGTCAACTGGTATGCTATAAGGACTTGCACTCTCATGCTGACTGAAACTATCATCCAAACCATTTTCAATTGTTATGTTATGAGCAGGAGAAGGTACATTTGGATCAATATGAATATTAGATGCATCTTGAAAATTAGAGATATTCCTGCATCTACTTGATGATGGTATAACTATATTTCCTAAAGGATCTACATCCTCTTTGAGCTTCCTATCAGCCAAGTGTTGTTCTCTATTCAAGGGATGTGCACTTGTATTTTCTTCTGTACCTGTTTCTATCCTCAAGGGATTTTCTTCTAAACTTTCTTCAGAGTTTCTTCTTAGTGCATTAAAGGCAGAAGCAGAAGCATCATCTTTTATCTCAAAACCATTTGGCTCACTTTTAGTATTAAGAGAGTCTACTTTCCTTTTACCAGTACTTGTAGAGGGTTGATTTTCAGCATTTCCATTTTCTTGATTATCATTCATCAGGAGTGCCCTAACTAAGACCTGGTTAATTATTTCCTTCAGACGATCCTTCTTCCCAACAAGATCCTTTGGTAATGATATGCTGATGTTCTTTCCAATGTGTATAGTAGTTTTTGGATTTGGTTGTTCTTGGGCCTCAGGGGGTTGGTCTTCCATTGGTTTTAATGGGTTTCTCTCACCAGTAATGACTACTGGATTAGTAACTATATCCTGTCTGCAACTACCATCTCCAGAAACTATGCCATCTTGTGTTGGCTGAGAACAGGGTTCTTCGACCAAAACTACAGGATCAGGTATGTGTTGGCGAGGTGGTCTCCTAGTTATACCGCTATATACTCCGCCCACTAAATTTGGTGTTCCAGGGACAGAGACAGGAGTGGGAGGCTGTTTTAAGGGTGTTGCTTGTGCTGTACTAGTAGGTGGTTGAACAAGAAGAGTTTGGTTAGTAGGAGGAGTAGCAGCCAACATGAGGCCCCCAGAACTTGGAATAAGGTAACTAACTCCATTGTTCCATAGCTGTATATTATTTGGTATTACACTTCCTGCTGGAAACATATTATTGCCAATAAGAAGGTAACTACTGCCAGCTGTACCATGCTGCAGGGGAGCAGCAGCAAGTGGTACACCATTACGAGGGGGCTGCATCATGGGACCGAGGGATCCAAGTCGGACAGTCTGAACAGGTGGGGGATGGGGCGTGGCAGCACCCTGTGGGATGGGCCCAAGAGGAGCTCCCAATGATGGTTCATGGCTTTGATTCCCTGTAAGTAATACAGGTGTCTGGCTGGTGGTGGGTCTGGGCGAAATAAGTGCTACATTAGCCACAGCTGGTAGAGGATAAGAGGGCCGACGTGGACGACCTGGGGGTCGTCGGGTGGATAACTCTGGCAGTGTGCTTTCATTAGTGACTGCACGAATTATTTCCTCCTTGCTGTGACGAGACAGGTGCTGCGTAAGGTTTGGCTGGTTGTTCCCACATACTGGGCACACAGCAGCACTGTTTGCAGCACCAACACCCACACCTTCACCACCTGCCATCCTCCTGGGAAAAAGAAAGAGATAAAGAAAGATAAATTTCTCACTTCATCTATTTTGAAAAGTAGAAAGCCAATGATCTGCACCCCTTTTCCTGAAGTTAAGTAAATCATGCTGGACCTCAACCTAAACAGTAAACCTTAAGTTGGATGGACATCCACACCCTCTCAGGTTTGGCTGTGTGTGTGTGTGTGTGTGTGTGTGTGTGTGTGTGTGTGTGTGTGTGTGTGTGTGTGTGTGTGTGTGTGTGTGTGTGTGTGTGTGTGTGTGTGTGT
>BOPN01012283.1:7500-12186 GCA_017312705.2 Penaeus japonicus | reverse complement strand
ATATATTAATAATCACACACACACATACATATATATATATATATATATATATATATATATATATATATATATATATATATATAATATATATATATATGTATGTATGCATATGTATATATATACACATACACATATATGTGTATGTATATATATATATATATATATATATATGTATGTATGTATCTATATATGTATGTATATATATATATATATGGAAATATAGACAGATATGAGAGAGATATAAAGAGGAGAGGAGAGAGAGAGAGAGAGAGGGGGGGGGGGGAGAGGGAGGGTCACATACACAAAGCACATTGGAGAAAACTGGAAAGCTATGACGAGGTTTGACAGGCGATGGAGTCAGTTTTGTAAGCGGCTGTCGACACTCTCAACACCTGTGAACGCCTGCAATTACAAATGTTAGGCGAACGTGCCCAAGAGGTGTCAGCGACGTGTCGAGATGGAGGGGTGACACGAGCTGATGTGTGCTGTCCTCTGGTCTTTAAATATTGGTTATAAACTAATGACATTTTGAATAAAATACAGCAAGAATATTCAGCCTTTATGAATTTCGATATCCTTTCGTTCATCAGGACAGAATATCCTAATAGCAGATTTTGCCCAAATATATAATCTTTTTTTTTATTTTATGTCAATGGAAAACAGCACTCGTGATTTTATCTTTTTCATATTTCCGTATTGCCTCTGACATTTTCATAGATACTGCCTAGTGGTTATATCTTACACCTGCTTTCACGCAGACAATGCGCAAAATACTAAGATGAATGTGAGCGATGACTCCGCTAAGTCTTGCGCAAGTGACTGTCGTTTCCCCAATTAAGCTTTAGAGAGGATACTTAACAAGGTAACAAGTTACCGATACAGGTAGGAATGAGTGCTCTGTTAATTGGCTTAAACATTTTAATGCAGTTTAATTGGCGCGTGTGTCTATGATGATGCATGATGCCTTTACCTTTACGGATCATGCCACAGCCCCTACAGCTGTCGCTCACCTAATAACGCTGCGCACGAAAACGAACATCACTAATCTCCATGAAGTCGACACATGATGAAAAGTCCGCACTTTATCTTGAATGACTGACATGATCTCGCTGCAGTACATCCGGTGAGTGGATGGAGGGAGCTCACCACACGAAAGGGAATTGCATTGCTGAATGGATGACTATATACAGACGCAAGAATAGCAAAGGAAAATAGAAGTGAGCCTTCGAGAACACCCGATTAAGCAAACAGCAAAGGGAATGCGAGGCTAAACAGCAGACGAGCCTTGATGTTTGGAACCTTCATAAACGTAAGTCATATAAACACATGTGTAAGGACGTGACGGTTTGAAAGTTTTCTCTTTTAGAATGAGGCTTGGTATCTTTTCCATCAGACAACGAATAAGACTAATAAAACCGCAAGCCTTAATTAAGAATTTAGACTTGCGCCGGCAGAGGTCAGCGAAAGGAGCGATCCGCCGCTGTGGCAGCGCCCAAATGAAGATGGAAGCCACATTGAAGGTATCGAGAGAGCTATGGCACAGGTAAGGTCACATGATGTATCGGTGTCAAAGCCACTATTAGAGGAGGGGAAGCCTTTGTTGACACACCACTTCACGGCCCCTCACTACCCTAATTGTAGTGCCCGCTGCGTCCAGCTGACTCCACTTTTCCCAATTCCCACATCCCGGCCCCCTACAGCCTCAGCCCACGAACTCGCCATAACTTCAGCATTCCAACATAACCCTGCAACAAGAGCAGTGAATTACAATTGCTGATAGTTTCCGTCATAGCCTCACCATAACCGCATCTCCTCTGTCAGATGTTAAAGCATAAATATTGTTACACGGAAATATTCTCAGATAACACGCCAAACAACAGCCAAAGGCCTACGAACTTGTGACCGTTGATGACTAACAGACGTGATGAAAGCTTTAAGTCTACTTACTGTTATGATTTGTGGTGTGTTATTCAGTGATCTTTTGGATGTTTTTGTTAGACTAGTGATTTCATGAACAGTCAGGAACCTTCTGACTGTTCGTAAATGATCCTTGATTAAGACTCGACTGACCAAGTGACCAGTTCCCTCACAGCCGGATATTGACCACTTTCAGGATGGCTGTTATTCAGTCTATTCGCATTAACGTCCGTAGAGATCATAACGTTGATATTGATGTGGCCAAACTGTTTGTAAGCTCTAGACTTGTATATTCAGCATGCTCATGCAATATGCTGCGCAGGGCTATCATAACCACGCCCACAAAGAAAGAAAATGCTGGTCGCTGTTCTCATTCAACAACGGCTGGCTCTGCGACAGGTCTTGTTTCCGCTGAACTACCAACCACTCCCCTACGGACCCCCGAGCTGCTTCAGCTGTTGCTGTGCTCTCCATCATAGTCAATGCGCAAAATCCCTTTCCTGAATTTAAACGGCTTGAAGTTCGCAGTCCTAAACCATTATCATTTGTCCTTACGGTTGGTAAAATGTTCTGCTCTCGCTAGTATCAATAGTGTTTCGAAAAGAAATTATACATTGTCGAAACTGCCAATTTCGATTACGTTAGAATGTCTAACTATACATTTTTTCTGTATCATGAATATATAACATTTCATAAACAGTTGCGAAAATGATTTTAAAAGTCACGAACCTCACAGATGGAAGATATTTGCTATACCGTCTTATTTTTGTATATGCAGAAAAGAACTGTTATGAATCCAATCTTTCTTAAAGCAGTTGCCACGTGAAGAATTCCCCTTTAGCTAGCATTTTTCCATTTTGATTTCACAAGTGGCATGTGGGATTTTTGAAATTCATTAGGGTAATCCCGAGCTAATCCTTATCAATAACGCTATACTAAGCAAAAATGAAGAAAATTATTGTGGCAGGTAAGTAAAATACAAAACACAATCCATCTCAGCAGCTTTCAAGGAGCGATGGATCAGATCGTTAAGGTATATGCCATCGAATCGGAAGATAACATCTTACCTGAAAAACTGAGCTATCAACCGCATGCGACTTGGAAGTCTTGCAACTGCAGTGTCTTGAGCACCAGATGCATCCCACGCTGCACTGTCTCGTCGATCAGCATGGCTCTATAAGTGAATGACGTCATCGGCGAGAGGATTAAATCCATTCGCTTTGTATGGATCTTGTATATTACATTAAAAGTGCCCGCAGTAAACCTTATCACCGCGAAAAAGAAAAAGTCAGAGGGCCCAGGCGATCACTGTAAACAGACAAAACACTGACGTCTTTCATTCGGCACTGCCATTTCGCTTGGAAATTTTCATTTCCATTGTTCTTGGCTGTATTATCGTCATTATTCCAGTGCTTGTGTCACACCGTGGCGGTGTTATAATGCAGTAATGGTCTGACTGGAACCATCAAGTATCCTGAACCTAATGATGCCATATTTAAAATGCAAGACGAAGGGCAACGATATAGAGCGCGGGGACTAGGCGAAGGGCCCTTTTAGTCTCGCATTATTTCCGCAATTTTTTGAAAGTTTCCATAGCAAACCTATAGCCCTATTTTATTCACGTGTAGAAGTTCCGCCGTTTCCATCTCCATATAAAACGTAACAAAAATATTTTTGCACTAGAAAAAGGGTACCAGAGACTGCTTATAGACCTTCACGTAAAGATATGTAAGCAAAAACTTTTTACTACCTTTTGAATCGGTGTCAACTCTAAAATGTACCCACATTATAAATGTTAGATTGGTAGATAGTAAACAATGATAAATGTAGAATATACTTGTGATTGCTTTTCTATCTTGATTCCTGTATCAAAACGGAATATATTATTCAAACATAAAAAGATATTTAGATGATAACTGATACCCTGCCTTGTGTCCGCTGGCTCCTTTTGATTCGCCGTGGAATGAGCTCAGTGTCTCATGCCCTTTGTCCCCCCAATTTCCAATCTTGCTGTGCACTACTTCCTAGTTCCGTCTCCTTTTGCTTCCCTCCCCATCCCCAAAGAATTTTCTTGCCCTCGTGGCTATAATGAACAAGATAAGGCAGATACTATGCAAATTTGGTTAAACCTTTGCTTTAGGGAAAGTCTTTCTCCTCCTTGGTTTCTTGATTATGCAAATGAGGATGTGATCAAGTGAGAGCTGAGTGACATTGCATTAAGAGTCGATATGATTTACTACTTAAATATTCACAGCAAAGAGTATTTTGTATCAACGTTCATAAGATCTCCGTTGCTTCCCATTAACGATAAATATCCCCGTCTTCTCTTTCCCTCTCTCTTTTACAAATTCTTTCCCTGCCTCCCTCTCCTCTCTCTCATTCTCTCTCTCTCTCTCTCATTCTCTCTCTCTCTCTCTCTCTCTCTCTCTCTCTCTCTCTCTCTCTCTCTCTCTCTCTCTCTCTCTCTCTCTCTCTCTCTCTCTCTCTCTCTCTCTCTCTCTCTCTCTCTCTCTCTCTCTCTCTCTCTCTCTCTCTCTCTCTCTCTCTCTCTCTCTCTCTCTCTCTCTCTCTCTCTTCGTTTGTCTCTCTCTCTATCCATCTATCCTCCTTGGCTGTCTCTCTTACACTCTCTGTCTATCTATCTCTATCTATCTATTTATCCAAGTTACTCACCCGAGAAGAAAATGGGCACTGATGGGTTTTCTTGTGCACGAAACCGCGTAAAATATACAGTGCTCAAAACAAGCCCTTTATTTATACATATATATA
>BOPN01012282.1:10000-12186 GCA_017312705.2 Penaeus japonicus | reverse complement strand
ATATATATACACACACATCTATATATAAGTATGTTTGTACATTCAAAATAGCTTTTATGAAATACAAATACTAATCTGTGAAACGCAAAAGCACATCTATAAAGTGAATAAACTCGCTTTGTTGGAGAACAACAGCAGCAACACTATGGGTCAGAGGAAGCTCATTAAGCCAGCATTGCTTTGAGAGTAAAATGAATTACAAAAGAAAGCATGTTACTTTGTCAATGGGAATGTAATTAGTACAATAATACGTTTGGAAAAAAAAATGGATTTCAATTGGGAAGTTTATGCGAATTAATTATTGAACGTTTATTGGCCGGGGTTAAGTGTTTCATTTCTATTTGTTATTGATAAATAGATGATTTATATACTTGGATATGTCTTCACATATTTAAAAGACGTTTGCATAAACAGTACCTTGGAATACGGAGAATATTCCTTAAATTATGAAAAATGTATTTAAATTTTTTAATATACTTGTATATGTCTTTGAATACGTATAATGTATATATATACATATTTATACAAATATACACATATATGTATGTATGCATGTGTGTGTGTGTCTGTGTGTGTGTGTGTGTGTGTGTGTGTGTGTGTGTGTGTGTGAGTGTGTGTGTGTGTGTGTATGTATTTACATAAATGTGTATAAATATATATATATATATATATATATATATATATATATATATATATATATATATA
Organism: Penaeus japonicus; assembly: GCA_017312705.2. Classification (NCBI taxonomy): domain Eukaryota; kingdom Metazoa; phylum Arthropoda; class Malacostraca; order Decapoda; family Penaeidae; genus Penaeus; species Penaeus japonicus. The sequence goes on along the minus strand of BOPN01012282.1, from coordinate 11,481 downwards.
TATATATATATGTATATATACACATATATATATATATATATATAGATATATATATATATATATATATATATATATATATATATATATATATATATATCATATATGTGTTTATATATATATATATATATATATATATATATATATATATATATATATATATATATATATATATATATATATATTAATGTATATATATATATATATATATATATATATATATATATATATATTATATATATATATATATATATATATATATATATATATATATATATATATATATATATACATATATGAATATATGTATATATATATATATATATATATATATATATATATATATATATATATATTTATATATATTATATATATATATGTATATATATATATATATATATATATATATATATATATATATATATATATATATATATATATATATAAATGTATATATATATACATACATACATCCATGCATACATACATATATATATATATATATATATATATATATATATATATATATATATATATATATATATATATATATATATATATATATATATATATATATATATATATATATATATATATATATATATATATATATATATATATGTATGTATATATATATATATATATATATATATATATATATATATATATATATATATATATATACATATATATACATATACATACACACACATAAGATCTTTCCCTCACAAGTATTTGAAAAAAAATAGATATTCTCTCTTAATACAAATAAACTCTCTCTATCACGCGTGGGGGGGTGGGGGGGGGAGGGGGGCGCATTTGCAACCTTTTTGCGCCCTTCTTGCACCGACATTCCACTCGCCAGACCCATTCAATCCAAGGCTTGCTTTGTAATTAGCCTAGTCTACAAAAACAAACAAACACACACACACACAAAAAAAACAGTATCATGGCTTTCGAAATGTAAATGCAAATACTTCACTTTTGAAACCATCATTTTTTTTTCCTGCAACCATAAACTTTTCTTATATTTTCCCCTTTGTGCAACGATGAAAAGTCTAGGAAACTGTCTGTGTGTTTGTTTGTATGTCTATCTGTTTGTTTGTTTATATATCTATCTATATGTTTGTTTGTTTGTGTATCTATCTGTTTGTTTGTTTGTGTATCTATCTATCTGTTTGTTTGTTTATCTATCTATCTGTTTGTTTGTGTATCTATCTATCTGTTTGTTTGTGTATCTATCTATCTGTTTGTTTGTTTATCTATCTATCTGTTTGTTTATATATCTATCTATATGTTTGTTTGTTTGTGTATCTATCTGTTTGTTTGTGTATCTATCTGTTTGTTTGTTTATCTATCTGTTTGTTTGTGTATCTATCTGTTTGTTTGTGTATCTATCTGTTTGTTTGTTTATCAATCTGTTTGTTTGTGTATCTATCTGTTTGTTTGTTTGTGTATCTGTTTGTTTGTTTATCTATCTATCT
>BOPN01012282.1:2500-5000 GCA_017312705.2 Penaeus japonicus | reverse complement strand
GGGTCACTAGCCTGGATACTTAATTACAAACTTTTGCTAACTTTACTAAACTAGATTTTGATGTTGTGATGTTAGGTACTGTTGCATATACTCTCTTGCTACTGATATTCTTTCTAAACAACACGTTAGCCCATTTTCATTAATTAATAAATGTATTTATTAAGCTGTGGGAAGTATAATTTCCATAAACTAGAAGGTACAACGAGAGAGTATGGGGGTGGGGGGTGGGGGAGGGGTGTAAGATATGCTAATTATACGTTTATATCATTTCCCAAGACAGGGCAATTTCCTCGTGGGGAAAATAGGATTTTTATTCACTAAAATCTCGTCGTGGTATTAATTCTAGTACAAAGCAACGAGAATGGTCACATAAAACGCCATCGAAACAGGATTAAGAATTTGGTCACATAAAACGCCATCGAAACAGGATTAAGAATTTGGTCACATAAAACGCCATCGAAACAGGATTAAGAATTTGGTCACATAAAACGCCATCGAAACAGGATTAAGAATTTGGTCACATAAAACGCCATCGAAACAGGATTAAGAATTTGGTCACATAAAACGCCATCGAAACAGGATTAAGAATTTGGTCCCATAAAACGCCATCGAAACAGGATTAAGAATTTGGTCACATAAAACGCCATCGAAACAGGATTAAGAATTTGGTCCCATAAAACGCCATCGAAACAGGATTAAGAATTTGGTCCCATAAAGCGCCATCGAAACAGGATTAAGAATTTGGTCACATAAAAAGCCGTCGAAACAGGATTAAGAATTTGGTCACATAAAGCGCCATCGAAACAGGATTAAGAATTTGGTCACATAAAACGCCATCGAAACAGGATTAAGAATTTGGTCCCATAAAGCGCCATCGAAACAGGATTAAGAATTTGGTCACATAAAACGCCGTCGAAACAGGATTAAGAATTTGGTCACATAAAACGCCGTCGAAACAGGATTAAGAATTTGGTCACATAAAACGCCACCGAAACAAAGGAAAAGAGCTCTATTTTGCGAAATTTATATGAACGTAGCTATGCAAATAGATAGAGGAAAAAAAAATATGATAATTATCAAGAGAAAGATCGAACAAAGAAGAGGAAATGGACGGGGAAAAAACAGGTATTTAAACTATCTAATACACTCCCGATGTAAAGCTTTCCGTATGCTTTTCCCCCCCTAAGTGTATGTTTATAACTATTTATCTATCTCTCTGTTGATATATCTATCAATACATATGTATATCTATCTATGGATCTCTCTACGGATCTATCTATGGATAAATCTATCTATCTATCTATCTATTTTTATACCGGCCTGTTCACACGCAGACAGAGAAATAAAAATATAAAGAGCGGAAGAGAAGGGAAGGAGAAAATAAAATAAAAAAAGAAGAAAAAAAGACAAAGAAAGAAAAAACACGAAAGAATGACGGGGAAAAAGGAGAAGAGAAGAGAAAAGGGAAGGCAATAAATAATCGAGAGAGTAGAGAGAGAATTAGAGAGAGAGAATTAGAGAGAGAGAATTAGAGAGAGAGAGAGAGAGAGGAACAGATAGAGAGAGACAGAGAGAAAGAGATAGAGGGGAGGAGAGTTAAAGAGACAGAAACAGTGAGAGTAAGAGAGACTTCACTTGATGAAGTTTATTTACAGACGAACACAAAGGCACTGCAAAAGGACAGGCTAAAATCCCAAATCGTAACACCTGAAACGTTACAACTTAATGTTTGCTACATGTCTCGTCTTGTCCATATAAAACTTTTCATGTCACTAACCATATTAAGGGAAATACCAATGTCTATGATAATATTGATACTGGATACTCAGTACTGAAGTAAAGAGCACGGTTACTATCTTACCCAAAACACCAAAGGATTTGTAAATTTTTTGCATATGTATCGGGTATGACTTTTCCATGATGGGTTTTCGTCATCATTTAGACTTTTTTATTATTATTATTATTTTTTTTTAATTAATTGAGGACTTTGATTATGATTACAGAGAGAAATCGTAATGTTCAATGAAACTTTCGCTAGTGAACATGTGATTTTAGTGAGATTTAAAGATATTTTATTGCGATGCAGCCGATCGCCAACTTTTGCGATTACTGCGTTTATAGTGAGTTTATTATATATATATATATATATATATATATATATATATATATATATAAATATGCACACACACACACATATAATTAATTAATCATAAAAAGTGTCATCATTGTTGGAGGCACTAGGTAAATCATGATACAAAATAAAAAAGTGGGGCCTAAATTGGGCCCATTGGGAACCCCTCAACTGATCCTTTGAAAAGGGGAGACTGAACTAATGAAACTAATGAAATTTCACATAAGTAATATCTCCCTTGGATTCCGCGATGCAATCGGTAACGCTTTTAATAAACAAATATTTAGCTTTGAGTTCGTAACCGACATGATACATAATTAGAAAAAAAAGTAAACAGGAGATTCACAAGTGTTCTCTGATAACGGAGAT
>BOPN01012281.1:0-7500 GCA_017312705.2 Penaeus japonicus | reverse complement strand
TTCTCAATCTCTGTCTCCATTTCTATCTCTTCTTATCTATCTATCTACATAAATATAAATACATCATCTATATATAGATATATATATATATATATAAATATGTATATATATACATATATATACATTTATATATATAAATAGATATATATTTATACAAAATGAATGAATGAATATATATATATATATATATATATATATATATATATATATACATATATATATTTATATAAATATATATATATATATATATATATATATATATATATATATATATATCAGACCACCCAATTTCCTCCCATGAACTTCCCTTAACGTGCTAGACCCTCTCTAACAATTCTCTATTTAAGAAGTAATCTCAACTGGCCTCGCCGAAGAAAAGTCTTAGGGAGATCTCCTCTACGAGACGTTGATGGGAATATAAGATCTGGGTGTCTTAAATGGATATAAAAACAATCCAGGGTGTCTTATTTCTTGTTGATCTTATTGTAACCCTGCGTTCCCTATGTTGCCTGCTGTACGATAACGGAGGGACACCTGTGTGACTATTGCCTTTGTTTATGCATGTGTTTTTTTTTGTTGTTGTTGTTGTTGTTTTTTGTGGGAGGGGTGTTTTTAAATATTTGATTGTTTATGTGTTTATTTGTTTAAATATTTTTGTTGGTAGTGGTATGTAGTGGGAAATAGAAATAAGGTTGTGATTTTTCTTCTTTTTTAAGATTTATAAAGAACAACGATTTTGAAATATGATATAACGTATCGTTGGTATTTATGTTCTTCTTATTTTGCTGATTTTACTGCAAGCCTTACATCCCCGTTGCCTGATATACGATAGGTGAAGAACACCTGCGGACCTACATTTTTTTTCTTTTCTTTTTTTCGGGACGAGGTGTGTTTTATATAAGAAAATGAATAAGATCACTAGAGTGTGATATGTTTTAAAAATGATATCATGCTGAATTTATTTCGGAGGAGAATGTGCGAAGAGCATCTTATACTGCAAAATTATCTATTGCCTTTAAGTCAAAAGAAAATTTGAAAAAAAATCTGTCCGATAGAAAAATCGTCAAAATAGAGAAGGGAAATATCATTAGAAAATATATATATATATTTTTAAAAATACTCAAGGAAATATAAACTTGACATGTTCGACATTTTGTTCTTTCTTACTGTGTGTTTACGTAGGTGCATGTGTGATTTCACGTGTGTGTGAAATAACGTGGAAAACAAAAATGATGGTCGCTTTCGAAGGAGAAGTTAGGGGTGGATGGAGAGAGAGAGAGAGAGAGAGAGAGAGAGAGAGAGATGAAGGGAGAAGTGTGTGTGGGGGGGGGGGGAGGGATACAAAAGTTAGAGAGAGAAAGGGAGAGAACGGGGGAGGGAGGAGGGGAGATTCAAAGAGAACGAAAGAAGAGGGAGAGAGACAAAGAAGGAGAAAAAAGTAGGGGGGATAGATAGAGAGAGGGGGAACAAAGGGAGGAAGAGAGAGAAGACAAACGGACTGACAAAGACAAAGTGAACCAGTGCAGACAGACGTACAAAGAGGGACAGAGACACAGACAGACAGACATAGGCAATGACAGTAAGAGACAGTGCGAGAAAGAGAGAGAGAGAGACAGATAAGCAGTAGAAAGAGGGAAGCCAGAAAAAAAACATGATGCTAAGAACAAAAACAACAGTAATCATGAAATGATAATAACAGTAATGATAATAATTATAATAACAGTAATAAGAGCACCTAAATTTGACAGACATCTGAGTTCCGAGCAAGACCGAAATGCATCAAACGTGCAATTAAAATATTCTCATTAATTAGCAAGCGATCCGGATGAATGGGATGTCGGCCCAGTGCATTACGTGTGGGAGTGTGGAGTGTGTACCCAATACGACTAAGGTCCAAACTTCCTGCTATTGGCATGAAATATTGAGCCTTATGTATGCACCTATTAAACCCTAGGTAAACCCTCCTCCTACTCTTCTTTCCTCCCTCCCCCCTCCCGCCCCCACACTTAATCGTTCTCTATCTTCCTCATCCTTCCATCCAGCCCCCTCTCCCCTCTCTGCTCTCCCCCTTCCTCCTTTCACTCCCTCCCCCCTTCCTTCTTCATCCTTTCACTCCCTCCCCCCTTCCTTCTTCATCCTTTCACTCCCTCCCCCTTCCCCTGCTGCCGTATCATACCACACCCCCTCTATTCGCTCTCCTTTTCCATCTTCTCTCCATCCCCTCTCTGCTCTCCTTCTCCCAAACTAACCCCTCCCCCCTCCAGTTCTCCCCACTCCCCTGATCCCAGTCCATCTATGAACTATCCTCCCCCTACTTCCTCTATCCCCAACTTCACTCTCCCCTTCCCTTCCCTTATCTCCTCCTCACCCCTCTATCCCCCCTCCCCCCTTCCCTTTCCTCTTCATCCCTCTCCCCTTCCTCACCCCTACCTCCTCCTCACCCTTCACCCTTCATCCTAACCTCCCCCCTTACTCTCCCTCTCCCACCCAACCCTCTCTTCTCCTCGTTTCTAAACCCCTCTATCCCCTCCCACCACTCTCACTTTCCCCCTCCCACCCTCTCTCTCTTCCTCCCTCCCCTCATCCCCTACCGATCCCACCCTCTCTCTCCGCCTCCCGCCCCCCATCCCCTCCCCCTCCCACCATCCTCCCCCAGAACTCTAAAATATAATCATTTATAGAACGTGTTTGAACTCCATCCCCCGCATGGCAAAACGGGTCGTGACCCGGAAAATCAAGCTTATTATCCGTCCTTTTAAAGTATTATGTTTTAATTCAAATCGGGGGAAAAAGAGAGGGGAGGAGGGAGGGCAGGGAGAGGGGGACGGAGGGAGAGAGGAGGTGAAGGAGAGAGGGAAAAAGCGAGGCAGATGGAGAGAGAAGCAGATAAAGAGATTGAGAGAAAGAGATGGAGGGGGAGAAGAGAAAAGGGAAAAAATAAGGAAAATAGAGACAGAAAGGGAGGGAGATAGAAAGATAAATCGACAGACAGACAGGGATAGAGAAATTGATAGAGCGAGAGAAAGAGAGACAACGGTGAGAGACAGAAAGAGAGATTAATTGAGAGAGAGAGATAATGAATGTACGGGGGAGTGAAAGAGACAGGCAGAGAGAGAGAGAGAGAAAGAGAGAGAGAGAGACCGAGAGTGAAAGAGAGTAGAAAGAAAGAAAGACAGGAAGAAAAAGAGAGCGAAGGGATATTAGGACGAAAGAATTTCCATATTGCCAATTCAGCATCCGATTATGGATGTTTCAAATTCCTTCCCTTAGAGGAACGGGGGAGGAGGGGGAAGAGAGGGAGGAGGGGGAGGTGAAAAGGAGGGGGTGGGGGAAGTCACACGGAAGTGAATGTATGGAATATAATATGAGGCTGATTCAATGAAGACTTTGGTTATTTAAAACGGTCTCTCATCAATCCCATTTAGAAATGAGTTGGTTTGTTCGCGCGGATGAACGTAACGGATGAGTGGGTTTTGTAAGGAGTGAGACGAAATTGATAGGGGGATGCTGTACCTATTGCAGTAGGCTCTCTTTGTATTTGTCTTTATCTCCCTCTCATTTTTTCTCATTCTCTCTTTCTTTCTCTCTCTCTCTCTCTCTCTCTCTCTCTCTCTCTCTCTCTCTCTCTCTCTCTCTCTCTCTCTCTCTCTCTCTCTCTCTCTCTCTCTCTCTCTCTCTCTCTCTCTCTCTCTCTCTCTCTCTCTCTCTCTCTCTCTCTCTCTCTCTCTCTCTCTCTCTCTCTCTCTCTCTCTCTCTCTCTCTCTCTCTCTCTCTCTCTCTCTCTTTCTCTCTCTTTCTCTCTCCATCCACCGCTTTCTTCCTCCATTATCCATTCAATTTCACTCTCATTCTCTCTTTCTCTATCGCTTATTCATTCTCGATCTATTTATTTATCTATCTATCTATCTGTCTATTTATTCATCTATCTATCTGTCTATCGATCTATCTATATGCATAACCCCCTGTCTGTCTTTCTCACTCTCTATATGCCTCACTATTCATCTACCTCCTTTCTATCTATTTACCTATCTATCTGCGATTCTCGATCTATTTCTTAACCAGCTCACTGACACTTGTTTCCCTCGAGCAATCACTCTCATTTGTCTTATTTATGCTCCTCGTCCCGCCTCCTTCCTTCCTTCGCCTTCCCTTCGGCCCCATTATCCCCGCCCTTCCTTCCCTCCCTCCCCTCCCTCCGCCTTCCCTTCGCCCCCACTATCCCCTCCCCTCCGCTTCTCCCCACCGCCGTCATCTCATCTCTCCTGCTCTTACCTCCCTTACTTACCCGTCCCTTCCCTTAGTTCCCCCTCTCTCTCTTCCCTCCCTTTGCCTCTCCCTTCCCGTTGTTCCCTTCCTTCTCCCTCCAATCCCCTCCCCTCCCCTCCCATCCCATCCCATCCCATCCCATCCCATCCCATCCCCTAACCTCTCCCCATCCATCGTTACTCACTCTCCCCTCCCTCCCTCCCTCCCTCCCTCCCTTCCACTTTCCCTCCCTCCTCTCCTCCCCCTTCCGTCCCTTCACACCCTCATACCTCCCCTTGCCTCCCTCCCCTCGACCCATTAATCTACCCTCGCCAATGAGGATGTGCTACCTAGCGTTATTACTCTCCCTAGTATATCTTATACGATGGAGAGAGTCAGATATTTATATAGATATATATACTCATAGGTGCGTATATACTCTCTATTTGGCTGTATCATATCGATTGTGCTTGTAAATGTATACACACACTGACATTCACATGTTGGGAAGAAGGAGAAGGAGAAGAAGAAAGGAAGGATTAGGAGGAAAAGGGAGAATATCAGTATTCTTATCATTATTATCATTATTATTAGTAGCAGTAGTAGTAGTATTCTTATCATTATTATTATTATTATCATTATTATTATCATTATTATTATCATTATTATTATCATTATTATTATTATTATTATTATCATTATTATTATCATTAATTTCATCATTACTTTTATCATTATCATCATGATCGTTATCATTATTTTTTGCTATCATTACCATTATTATTACTATAATCATTATCCTTATTATCATTATATTCGTTTTATCATTATCATACCTTTGCTATTAGCATTGCCAGTATCAATATATATTAATATGTATATCTTTTAGAATCCCGGTAGCTTTAATAATAGGTAAGGCTATGTTTCATATATATGTATATATATATATATATATATATATATATATATATATATATATATATATATATATATATATGTGTGTGTGTGTGTGTGTGTGTGTGTGTGTGTGTGTGTGTGTGTGTGTGTATGTATGTGTATATATATATATATATATATATATATATATATATATATATATATATATATATATATATATATATATATACATATATACATGAATTACATTTACTTGCTAATAGCTTCATTTGCACTGACCTTTATTCAGTTCGTGTATATAAATGCATGTGTCAGTGAATACGAGAGAGATTTTGTTTACCCTCAGTTTAAGCCATTAAGTGTCAGTAAAACGATTAAGCCGGACCCGAAACAAGCCGATGCAAAAGTGCTCGTTGGGTTAATAGAAAGGGAACATAATGTCCATTGCAGCATTTAGTTTCAGCGAGTGATGCTAATATTCAAATTACCTCCTCCCTGCGTTGGACATCTTTTTTTTCTGTTTGCTTGTTTGTTTGTTTGTTTTGTGTTGATCAGGTGACGCGGATTGTTTTTTGTTGCTGTTGTTGTTGTTGTTTTCAATCTATGCGATTAACAGGAAAGCGGTAGGGATGGATTTTTTTTTATTTTTTTTTTAATAAATAATGTTTATGATTAATCATTAATGATAGTTATTGATATGGATAATAATGACAATGGAAAAATATGCTGATAATGAAGATAATATGATTTTCATAATAGCGTAAGAATGATGGCAGTGATGATATTAATGTTATTGATACTGATAAAAAACAGTAATAAAAATAGTAGTACAAGCAGTGATGATAATACTTACTGATTGTTATTATCATCATCATTATTATCATTATTATCATCACTATCATTATTATTATTAATCATTATGATCATTATCATTATCAATGTAGTGCAATGATAATGGCAGTGATAATACTAATGATGATCATAACAATTTTGAAAAACAGAAAAAGGATAATGATAATGATAATGATGATTTTATGATAATGATTAGAGCGGTGATGATGATAATTAAATGATCCTGATGATTACAGTGATGAAAAATATATTGGTGATAGTTATAATACCAATAAGGTTAATAGTAATAGTAATACTGATGATATTGAAAGTTATGATGATGATGATAATAGCAATACAAATAAAGATGATAAGAGTAATAATGATGATGATGATGATGATAGAAATAATAAGGATAATAACAGTAACAATAATGATAATGATAATAATGTCAATTATGATAACAGTGATTATAATGATGATAATAGAATAATATAAACAAAAAAGGTGTTGATAACAATGATATTAATGATAAAAATAGAAATAATAAAAATGATGCTGATAGTAATAACACTATTTGTTATAATAATGATAGTCAGTATTATCATCAGTGTGATAAAATTGATGATGATGAAAGAGGAAGAATTATGATAATAACAATGATGATAGTAATAATATAAGTAATAATGATAATAATGGTTATGATAACAACAATTAGGATAATTATAATGATGATAATCATAATCAAAATGATGATAATAATGATGATAGTGATAGTATTTGTACTAATATTATGAAAATGGTAATTATGACAGTAATGATAATGATAATTATAACAAGGGTTTTGGTGATAATGATTATTATTACTATTACTGTTATTATTTTTATTGATGTTAATAATGATATCATTATTATCATCACCATTATTATCATCATCATAATAATAATAACTATAATGATGATCATGATAATAATAATAAAACTAGTAATGATGATAATGATGCTACTACTGCTATTACTACCACACCCTCTGATAATGATGATAATAATGATAATTATTCTCCCTCTCTCTATCTGTCTATCTATCTGTCTATCTCTCTGTCCCAATCATTCTTCCTTTTTCTCCTTTCGTTCTCCAAACTTTGCCATTTTTTGTCATGACCATAATTTATTACTTATATTATAGTCCCTTTTATCTTCCGCTATTTTCCCAGAATAAATCGGCTGCAACCGCCCTTCTTCGTGTGTTCATGCTGATAAATGCAACTCTGTCTTGAACGATTTACCTCATCGGTTATACTTTGTTGCAAATATTCGGGAATTCCTTTTTTTTTTTTTTTTTTTTTTTTTTTTTTTTTTTTTTTTTTTTTTTTTTCTCCTGAGTTTGTATTTATCTAGTGATTTATATCCCCGTTCATTGGGAGCAAAACGTTTTATGTGGATGTTTTGACACCCAAACGGGTATGTGTATGTATATGTTTACCTCAAGATGTGTATGTGCGTATATGTGTGTGTGTGTGTGTATAT
>BOPN01012280.1:10000-12189 GCA_017312705.2 Penaeus japonicus | reverse complement strand
AGAGAGAGAGAGAGAGAGAGGGAAAGAGAGAGAGAGAGAGAGAGAGAGAGAGAGAGAGAGAGAGAGAGAGAGAGAGAGAGAGAGAGGGAAAGAGAGAGAGGGAGAGATAGCAACAGACAAACAGAGACAAAAAAACAGAGAGAGAGAGAGTTAGAGCAACAGACAAACAGATTAAAATATAGACAAAAGATAGAGACAGAGAAGGATATACAGAGCGAAATATATATTCTTCTTTCTTTCTTTTGAACCCTTTATCATACTGGAGATTATGCAATAGGATAATCCTTTTTTATAGATCAAGTAGATGTTCGGAAATCATGATCTACGTTAAGACAGAATTAATTATCAGAGTAGCATCAACACAAAATGTCACAATTTTATCTTTCCATTATAGATAAAAGAAAAGAAGGTTGCTGAAAAACAGGTTCACTAAGATTTGAATCCTATATCAATCTCCGCTTGCATTGATAACTGGATTTTTTTTTTTTCCTCCCAATCTGCTGTCCAAAAAAGTCAACTCAACGAAAGATTGCGATTCCAATTCATAGACAGAGTCGTTTGCTTTTAAAGTCGAATATACAATTGTTTTTCTAGATTGTTTCAGAAGATATAACATTCTTGCTCAGGCAGAGAGAATTCCTCAATTTCGGGTATTAAATATATAATCGAAATTATAACATGTCGAATATGTTCCGCATATTGGAATAAATATCACAGTTCCGATTTGCATATGACTGGTATTAATTATGCAAATAAGACACATATAATGCAATAGATATTAAAAGTTTATAAATAATAGAGAGACTATAATAAACCAGGAAATGAATCTTTACTTCACACTCGCTATTCCCAAGAAAAAATAGCTGGGGAACAAGACTGTATAAAGGTCTCAAGGAGAAATGAGGATGAGAAGTATGAGGACGAGGCGGTGGTTATGGCTGGAGGAAACCTGTCGCGTAGTCCACCATGTACGTCTCATGCACAGCGAAAAAGACGCAGGGAAAAACAGCCAAGCAGTTTTTCACAGCCCTGGAGAATGGTAAATCCCGCGCAGGCTGCTGACAGTCACGTTTGTGGCGAACAGGACTTCGGGAGCCCAAAGGAGAGAGAGATAAGGGCAAGATTGTTTATGGACGTCTTAAAAGTGGACAAGATGAGAAAGAGGAGGGTGGAAGATTGTTCGAGATCTTGAAAGTGCGGGAGATGAAGGAGGAGTTGCGAGATGTAGTTCCGGCGGTTAGGACAAAAACTTGGAAAGGGTGAGAATTTGCAGAAAAAAAGTGCATGGAGCATGATTTTCGGTAAAAATAAACATCCATGATAGAGAAGGAAGGGAATGTAAAATTATAAATGTAGAACAGAAAGTCCAAGTTGAGAGAGAAAATCTAATAAACCAAAATCATTACTCTTCATATTCACAGGTAGATATAGAGGGGTTTGTTTGTGTAAAACAATTATTTCGATTGTGATACCATGTGTTCATAGTGACCATGTTAACCCTACACAACCGGTCAGGACGTGAAGCTGAGATTGCCCTTTTATGGAGAGTGTTCTCACTGACTATGAATTGGGAATCAAAAGATAAAGAGTGACTAAAATATGTGGTGTCTGAAAAAGGGGGAACGTAAGATGAGATGATGAAGAGTAAAAACAGATCCCTGAGGCACATCAGCATTGATAGAGTGAGTACTTGAGAGGAAGCCATTTGGGTAATACAGGTAAGATGGTCAAGAGTAAACCTTACCTGTTGAAAGTCATACTGATGATCTGAAAGAAGTTTTTCAGGTAAAAAAAATAGAAAAAAAAATGTCGAGAGAGAAAAGGTTGATTCAGCCTCTCCGAGGTGATAGGGGAATTAACACTATTTATTGCAATCATCTGTTTTGTACACCCCTGAGGCGAGGTGTGTAGACGCCTGCACGCAGTGTATGGCGAAGGCGAATACATGGGCAACCTTCCAGAAAAATACCTTACAAATATGAATGGATGACAGGAACAAGTTTGGGGCACAAGTTTTCAAAGCCTGGAGGCATGGCAGCATTAGGAGTTGGAATGGACAAGGTCGACTTCCTTAGCCTTCTAGATTTGAGGCAAAGAGATCGGCTTAGGAAGTGGAAGTAACTGAAATTATCCATCCAGATTATGCAGAGGAAGACTGGCATGTGCTTTGAGAAACTATTTTGGTTATG
>BOPN01012277.1:0-10000 GCA_017312705.2 Penaeus japonicus | reverse complement strand
TATCCTTATCATCATCAGTATCATTATTATTATCAATATCACTATTACTATCATTATCATTATCGTCATCATTATCGCTATTATTGTTATCATTATCATTATCATCATCATTATCATTATTACTAGCATCATCATTATCATTACTGTTGCTTCTTCTTCTTCATCATCTTTTATTTATTTATTTATTTTTATTTTTATTATCATTATTATTATTTTTTTATTATCATTATAATAATAATAATAATAATAATAATAATTATTTTTATCTTTATTATTATTATTATTTTTTTTTTTGGGGGGGGGTATTAAAGAAGAATAAACAGGAAACAAAATTTATTCTCCCCCCTAAAAAAAAAAAAAAAAAAAAAAAAAAAATGGATAAATTATTCTGAAGAATCAATTAAGGCGAGAATAATTGTCACATAGGAAACATTAAAAAAAAATCCACTAATGCGCAATTAAAACAAATTCTGGATATAAATATTTTTTTAAAAAATCAGTTAACGAAACAACAACAACAAAAAACGACAAAAAGAAGAAAAGAGAAAATATATCCTCAACTTCCTCAAAAATAAAATTCAATATAAACTGAAAACACATAGCAAAATAAACCATTGATATGTAAACAAAATAAATGATTGAGGATATAAAACATTATATTGAATATATAAAAAAATAAAAATAATAAAAATTACCTTCACTATCAAAAGGAAAAAAGAAAGACAGAAAGAAAACAAGAGAAATCAGAGCGAGAGAGAGAGAGAGAGAGAGAGAGAGAGAGAGAGAGAGAGAGAGAGAATAAACGTAAAAAAAAAGAGATACGACATTAAAACATATTCGTTTAACAAACATTTAAAATAATTAACCACAGAAAAGAAAAGAAATACAAGAGAGTATAAATATTACCCCCACACTCCTAAGAAAAGAAAATGAACCAAGAAAAAAAAGACAAAAAAGTGAGGAAGAAATAAAAAAGGAAAAAAGAAAATAGAAAAAACAAAAGAAACCGGAGATGCGTAACCAAAACTGCAGCTTGTGAGGCTCACCGGCCAGCATGCATCGAGAAGCGAGTCTATAAAACACCTGTTCGTGATAGGAAGTGGGAGGTAAGGGAGGGGGGAGGGGGGAGGGGCGAAATAGGATGAAAAAAGAGAGAGAGAGGAAGGGGGAAGAGGAGGGGGAAGGGGGGGAAGAGTGGGAGAAGGGGGTGAGTTAGCAGAGAAGGGGGAAGGGGGAGAAGGGGGCACAGAAGGGGGAGGGGGAGTCTTGGGAAGGGATCCGGGGGGGGGGGGGGGGGGTGAGAGGCACGTCCGGAATGTGAGAACGACGGAAATTTGAACTTCCGGTTACGAGAGGATGAGAAATTTTGGAGAGAGGAGGAGGAGGAGGAGGAGGAGGAGGAGGAAGAGGAGGAGGAGGGGGAGGAGGAGGAAGGGTGGGGCAGAAGAGGAGGAAGAGGAGGAGGAGGAGGAGAAGGAGGAGGAGGAAGGGGGGGGGAGGCGGAAGGAAGGGGGTAGGGGGGCTGGCGCATGACTTTCTATATTTCCTTGTGATTTTCTTTCTCTCATCTGGTTTCTTTCTCTCTCTTTCTTCCTTCTGTCTCTCATTATTATTATTGTTATTATAATGATGACTATAACACTGTTAATGATAATAATTGCTGTTACCACTATTGCTGATACTATCATCTTTATCATTAGCGTTATCTTTATTATTATCATTATCATTACTATCATTATCATTATTATCATCATCCTTATTATAATGATAATTATTATCATCGTTATTATCATCATTAACATCATCACTATCATTATCATTATTATTGTTCTTACTATTAACATTATTATCATTATCATTATTGTGATTATCATCATTATGATAATTATCATTATCCTCCTCCTCATTATCATCATCATCATTATCATCCTTATCGCCATTGTTATTAGTATTAAAATCATCATACTATTGATAGTAATAATGATCGTAATGATGATAATAATGATAAAAACAATAATAATGATAACGATAAAAATATTGATGGTAACAATAATGATGACAATGATAATAATAGTAGTAATAGTAATAAAAGTTATGATAATAATATCAATAATGATTTTGATAATGATAATAAAAATATAATTATCAATAGAATTGATATTAATACTAAACTTACAATTATCATCATCATCATCTTTATTAACATCACAATAATTACCAATAAAAAAAGAAAAAAAATGATAAAGGACCTTCCGATTGTCACCATCAGTCACCATTAATGTCACCATTAATGTCACCATTAATGTCACCATCAATGTCACCATCACTATTTTTCTTCCTTTTTCATATTGATAGTGTCACTTTTTTCCATATTCTTCCATCTTTCTTCTTCTTCTCTTACTTACTTTCTTCTTTTTTTTCTTCCTTTGTTGTTTTTTTGTCTTTCTTTTCCACTTTCTTCTCCTTTATCTCTTCTTCTTCTTCCTCTTCCACCCATTCATCTCTTCCACCTTCTTACCTTCTTCTAATTTGTTGTCCTCTTCCTCCTCTTTCTTAATATTTCTTCCTCTTCCTCCTCCACCCGCTCTTCTTCCTCGTCTTCTTCTTCCTTTTCATTCTCCTGCTCTTTCTCCTTCTCGTTCCTACTCTTCCTCTATATTATCTATATACTTCTCCTCCTTCTCCTTCTCTCTTCCTCTTTCCTCTTTCTCCTCTCTCTCTTCAGCTCCTCTTTCTTATCACCCTCCTTTTCGTCCTCCATCATCTTACTGTCCTTCATCCCACGCCCTCTTGTCTCTCTTTCCCTTGTCTTCCTCCTCCTCCTTCTTCATGTCCTCTTCTTCTTTCTCCTTCTCCTTCCCTTCTTTCGCCTCCTCCTCTACCGTTTCATCCTCCTCCTCTACCTCCTCCTTCTTTCTCATCGTTCTTTTCTTCCTCTTCCTCCTTCTCTTTCATTCTCTTCATCCTCCTCCTCCTGTGGCTCCTCCTTCTCCCTCCCCCTCTTCCTTTTCCTTCTCCTTCTCCTCCTTCTCCTCCCTCTCTCTCTCCTCCCCCTTTTCCTCCTCCTCCCTCACTCTTCCTCCTCCTCTCCCTGTGCCTCCTCCTTCTCCCTCCACCCTCTTCCCCCTTCTCCTTCACCGCCCCCATTTCTCCAACTCTTCCTTCCCCCTCTCTTCCTCCTCCTCCTCCTCCTCTTTCTCACACCTCCTCCTCCTCCTCTTTCTCCTCCCCCCTCCTCCTCCTCCTTGTCTTCACCATTATCATCCTTGTCAATTGCGTGTCACAGAATGAGCAAAGAACAACATGTATGGGCGTGTGTGTCTGTGTGTGTGTGTTTTTGTGTGTGCGTATGTGCGTCTGTCACTCATGTCAACATTTACTCACTGGCTCATTACTTCCTCATTCCTGCTCGGGTCTTACATCATGTGTGTGTCAGTCTCTCTCTCTCTTTCTCTCTTTCTCTCTCGCTCTCTCTCTCTCTCTCTCTCTCTCTCTCTCTCTCTCTCTCTCTCTCTCTCTCTCTCTCTCTCTCTCTCTCTCTCTCTCTCTCTCTCTCTCTCTCTCTCTCTCTCTCTCTCTTTCTCTCTTCTAACTCAGTATCTATATGTGGATATACAGATATATGTATATATATATATATATATATATATATATATATATATATATATATATATATATATATATATATATATATGTATTTATGTATTATGTACATACGTACGTTTGTATATATGTATGTATGGAAATGTACATCCTCTTTCAATGTGTACCAACAGTCATCTCTTTATGTCAACGTATGATCTCACTTTCAAAAGAATATGTGCTGTTGTTGCACACTGCAAAGTGATGCAACCTTTTAGATATTTCCTTGAACATCACGAACGTTCAACGAAGCTTGTCTCGTTTTTATTTGTTTTTCATTTTTTATCTGTCGGTTTCTATCTTTTTTAAGTTGATGGTTTAATACAGTTTGAGTGTGTGTGTGTGTGTGTGTGTGTGTGTGTGTGTGTGTGTGTGTGTGTGTGTGTGCGTTTATATGCGCTTGTGTTAAAGAATACGTCTACACTTTTGTATATGTGTGTATAAATCTATGTGCGTTTATATGTGCGTGGGAAAGGTATGTCTGTCTGTCTGTGTGTATGTGTGTGTGTGTGTGTATGTGTGAGTATGTATGTGTGTGTGTGTGTGTGTGTACATGGAATTATGTATTTGCGGATGTACTCAAGTGATAATTTTTGCGTTTTCGTTTGTGTTATGAGTGTCAAAATATTATTCTTTGCACTTTGATATCTTCTGTGACTATGTGTTTAAACAATTTGCTTCATCTCTGGCACACAAAAGTCCTTGTTTTATTTTATTTTTCTCTCCTTCCCCCCCTATCCACCCGTCCCCTACCACCCCCTCTCTGGTTTAAACGCATGTGCATGTAGACATTATTAGTATTATCATGTTGTCATTATTATCACTATTATCGTTATCATTAACATTAACGCTATCACCATCATTGCGCTCTCTCTCTCTCTCTCTCTCTCTCTCTCTCTCTCTCTCTCTCTCTCTCTCTCTTCCTCTCTCTTTCTCTATCTCTCTCTCTCTCCCTCCCCTCCCCTCTCTCTCTCTCTCTCACAAACACACACACACATGCGCGCACTCAAACGCAGATGCACATGAGGTTAACAGTAATAACAAAAACAGCAGCATAATGATATTAATTCTAATGCAATGATGATAATAGTATTACTAATGATAACAATATTAACAACAACAATAATGGCAATATTAATAACTCTAATCATCAACTTCTCATTAATATTCATCTTTCTTATATCATCTTAATTTTATTTTTTTCAATAAACTTTTTCTTTCAAAATTCCTATTCGTGTATCTATATCATCCCTTAAAGCGTCCCAAAATATTTTATTAACGTTATTGAAGATATTAAGCTATACCCAGTTATGTATTATTTGATGTGAAGTAATATTAAACAAAAAAAAAAAATTATTAACTTTATTAATCTTAGTCTCTATTTCAATAAGAATAAATATTTTCATATCTTTTAAATTTTGAATTAGTTCAGTGTTGATGTAATTTTGTTTGATCTGATTATGATATAGATTTTGATGAAATCATGTTTATATCATATTGTGATGTACATTTTTGTAACATCATAACCCTCAGTCATTGAGTATAAATCTAGTTAAATGAGACAATTTAGTTTTCTTAAGGCTATTTTTTAAATGAAGAATTTTTATAAAAAAAATGAACTGATATTCTCGTAGTTTCCCTAAGGATCTTTTACTGAAAGCACGAATTAAAAATACAAATTAACTAAATCTACAAATTCGAAGTCTATCAAAATTACGTCTCAAAATTTGTTCAACATTTTTTCATCATTCAAAAAAAGAGAGAAAAAAAAACAGGTTTTGCAATATATCTTATAATGTTGATATGGTTTTCTAACGCCTTCGCAAAAAAAAAAAAAAAAATAAAAATAAAATAAAATAAAATAAATAAATAAAAATAAAAAAGAAAAATAAATAAAAATAGAAAGAAAGAAAGAAAAAAAGAAAGAAAAACAGTTTTGTACTTTCTGGAAACGAGAAAGCTTAAAATCGACACTCAGAGAAAGGAAAAACTTGTAATGAAGTGCTTTGATGATAATTACCATTTTGGGAAATACTTAATGTTAATCTTCTGTTTATTTACAATAGGAGAGCAAGTGTTTCTTTCAGGGATATTGTCTGGTTGTTTGTTTGTCTGTTTGTATCTATCTCTCTGTCTCTCTCCGTCTTTTTCTCTATCCCTTTCCCTTTTCCTCTCCCACTCCCTCTCCCTCACCGTCTCCTTCTCCCTCTCCCTCTCCCTCTTCCTCTTCCTCTCCCTCTCTTCTTCCTCTCCCTCTCCCACTCTTTCCCTCTCCCTCTCGATCTTCCTCTCCATCCCCCACGCCCTCTTCCTCTCCTGCTCAATCTCTCACTATCTTCCTCTCTCTTCATCTCCCTCTCCCTCTCACTATCCCACTCCCTCACCCACAACCTCTCCCTCTCTCTTTCTCCCAATCGCCCTTTCTCTCCCTCATCCAACCCCTCTCCCACTCCCTCCCCCTATTCTCCTCTCTCTCACACTCTCTTCTTCTTCTCTCTAAACCTCCCACTCCCCCTCCCACACCCACTCCCATCCCCACTCCCTCTCTCACTCCAACTCCCTCTCCCTCTCCCACACCCACACCCACACCCACACCCTCTCCCACTCCCACACCCACTCCCACTCCCCCTCTCCCACTCCCTTTCCCACACCCACACCCAAACCCAAACCCACTCCCACTCCAACACCCATCCCCACTCCCACTCCCACACCCACTCCCACTCCCACTCCCACTCCCACTCCCCCTCTCCTCGAGTTAATGGCCAAAGTTTTGCTATAAACCTTTTCTCTCTAGATTGATAAAGCCAGGTATGAAAAGTGTTCCTGAGCGAAAGTTGGAACAAAGTTGGCATTAAAAACTTCCTTTTTTGAGGGGGGTGGGGGAAGAGGGGAGGGGAGGGTGGAGAGAAAGAGCCACCTTGAGCCCTTTCATCTTACCTTAAAATCCTCGTGTCAAATCAGGGTGTCAAAAATCGAGTGAAAGAGAGAGAGAGAGAGAGAGTGAGAGAGCAGGAAAGGAGATTATGGAGGGATGGAGAGGGATGTGGAGAGAAAGAGGGAGAGGGAGAGGGAGAGAGAGAGAGAGAGAGAGAGAGAGAGAGAGAGAGAGAGAGAGAGAGAGAGAGAGAGAGAGAGAGAGAGAGAGAGAGAGAGAGAGAGAGAGAGAAGGAATTAGGAAGAGACAGGGAAAGAAGAAGATGAGGAGAGTAAGAGAGTGAGAGAGAGAGAGAGTGAGAGAGAGAGAGAGAGAGAGAGAGAGAGAGAGAGAGAGAGAGAGAGAGAGAGAGAGAGAGAGAGAGAGCGATAGGAAGATCAATATCAAATAGACATAGATGTAATAGTGCCATGAGTCATGCAGTATTTCTTGGAAAAGTGTTTAAGAATCATTTCCTGTGTTGTTCTTTCTCAAATTCACCTTTATTTGCATATCTTATCTTATGACGTCTTCGTTTTTCCCCATCTCTCTCTCTCTCTCTCTCTCTGTCTCTTTCTCTCTTTCTCTCGGTCTATACCTCTCCCTTGACCCCCCCCCTCCCCCTTTCTCTTTCTCTCTCTCTCTTTCTATATTTCTTCCTTTCTCTCCGTCCATCTCTCTCCCTTGCCCCCCGCTCTCTCTCTCTCTCTCTCTCTGTCTCTCTCTCCCTCCCCCCCCCTCTCTCTCTCCTTTCTCACTCCCCCTCCTTCCTTGAGTACGAAAATGAAGAAAGAGGAGGCGGGGGAGGGAAAGGGAGGGGGAGGGTCAGGGGAAGAAGAGGGGTGATGGAGAGGTGATGGAGGTGTAAGGGGGAGGGGGGGTCGAGGTCGAGGTTTAAGGGTGAAGGAGAGAGAGAAGGAAGGAGGGAGGGGGGGGAGAAGGGGGAGGGGGACATTAAGGTTGAAGGCGAAGAAGGAGTAGAGAAGGGAAGGAGGGGGAAGGAGGGAAGAGGGAAGAGGGAAGAGGGAAGGGGGAAGAGGAGGGGGAGGGGGGATATTAAGGTTGAAGGCGAAGAAGGAGTAGAGAAGGGAAGGAGGGGGAAGGAGGGAAGAGGGAAGAGGGAAGAGGGAAGGGGGAAGAGGAGGGGGAGGGGGGTTATTAAGGTTGAAGGCGAAGAAGGAGTAGAGAGGGGGGAAGGAGGGAAGAGGGAAGGGAAGGGAAGGGAAGGGAAGGGGGGAAGAGGGGTGTGGGGGTGGGTGGGTGAGGGGGGGGGGTTCGTACGTGCCGAATCCCCGTCTCGGTTCTTCTCTTACGGATCGTCTTGCTAGGGAAGGGGTGGGGGGGTATAAGGAGGAGGAGGGAGGTAGAAAGGAAAGAGGGATGGGAGGGGGGGAGGAGGAGGAGGTGAGAGTGAGTCACAGGTTTCAATGTCTTGCCTGGTCTGGGATCCCCGTGTGTGTTTGTCTGTAATTGTGTGTTTGTGTTTGTTTCTGTTTGTCTGTATATGTGTGTTTGTGCTTGTGCCTTGTATGTATGTATGTATGTATGTATGTATGTATGTTTGCTTGTGTTTGTTTCTGTTTGTCTGTATGTGTGTGTTTGTCATTGTTCCTATGGTGCTTGTATGCATGTATGTATGTATGTCTGTATGTATGTATGTATGTATGTATGTCTGTATGTATGTATGTATGTATGTATGTATGTATGTATGTGTGTATGTATGTTTGCTTGTGTATTTTGCCTTGAGTCTATGGTGTATGTATGTATGTATTTGTTTTTTGTCTATATGTGGATATCTGCTTGCGCCCATAATGCGTGTATATATGTATGTGTATTTGTGCTTTTATATTCTGCTATGCTAGCTATATGGACAGTCAACGTACTTTTGTTTGCGTATACTTGTGTACCCTTTTGTATATATGGATTAGTTTATTTTTTGTATATCTGTATAATTTTCTCTACTCTATATGTATTACCCCTATATACATACACACATACGAGTACGATACACATATGTATCCGAGTGTATGCACGTACGTGTGTTTATATGTGAGTGTGTGACTGTGTGTGTGGTGTAGGATGTATGTCTACAGATAGGAAACATTTCGCTCTTGTTTACACTGTGTAAGTTATGGGTGTCGGCGGCGGAGAGAAAGAGAGAGAGAGACCTGTATGTGTGTGACTGGTTAATTGAGTGTGTTTTTTTTCTCATATAGTTTAGTCTCCCCTTTTAATGAATTTTGATTTGTGTCATTTCGTTTCGATTTTTAAATCTTATCATGATTATTATTTTATTTTATTTATTTATTTATTTGTGTTTATTTATCTATTTATTATTTATCTATTATTATTATTGTTATTTTTTGGGGGGGTTTAATTTTTTAATCACATATACATATGCAGACATATCCTCCCCCCCCCTCCCACACGCCATGCAAAGGAAGCTCAATCTAGTTTTTGTCACTCGCTTGATATTTATTTATCAATAAGCAACATCAACAAGGGAGGAAGAGCGCTCGGCAGAATCGCTCTCTGCAATAATATCCTTTTCTTTGTTTGTTTGTGAGTGTTTCTTGTTGTTGTTGTTGTTATTGTTGTTGTTGTTTGTGTGTGTTTAGGGTGAGAGATAGAGCGAGGGAGAGGGGCGAGTGAGAGTGTGAGAGAGAGGCAAAGCGAGAGAGAGAGAGAGACAGAGAGAGAGAGAGACAGAGTGAGAGAGACAGAGCGAAAATAAGACGGACAGAGCGAAAGACCCAAATCGAGAGAGCGAGAGAGCGAAAGAGACAGAGCGAGTGGGAGAGACAGAGACAAAGCGAGTGAGAGCGAGAGAGAGAGAGCGAAAGAGACAGAGCGAGTGAGAGAGACAGAGACAGAGCGAGAGAGAGCGAAAGAGAGACAGAGCGAGAGAGAGCGAAAGACCCAAAGCGAGAGAGAACGAAAGAGAGACAGAGCGAGAGAGAGAGACAGAGACAGAGCGAGAGAGCGAAAGAGAGACAGAGCGAGAGAGAGAGAGCGAAAGAGACAGAGCGAGTGAGAGCGAAAGAGAGACAGAGCGAGAGAGAGAGAGCGAAAGAGACAGAGCGAGTGAGAGCGAAAGAGACAGAGCGAGAGAGAGAGACAGAGACAGAGCGAGAGAGCGAAAGAGAGACAGAGCGAGAGAGAGAGAGTGAAAGAGAGGCAGACCGAGAGAGAACGAAAGAGACAGAGCGAGTGAGAACGAAAGAGAGACAGAGCGAGAGAGAGTGAAAGAGAGACAGAGCGAGAGAGAGAGAGCGAAAGAGACAGAGCGAGATGATGATGATGATGATGGATCAGACAAAAACCGAAGCGCCGGTGGATATGAGGAAGCCAGGTTAATGCAGTGATTACATCAAACATGGCGCCTTGGCTGTGTCTTAAGTGCTTCTGAAGGAGATGCTCAGAGAACCTCACGGGCGGGGGTGG
>BOPN01012274.1:2500-12215 GCA_017312705.2 Penaeus japonicus | reverse complement strand
CATGTTAGGCTGGGTTAACTAGGGTTAGAATTAGGATGCATCATGTTAGGCCGGGTTAAGTAGGGTTAGAGTTAGGATAGATCATGTTAGGCTGGGTTAAGTAGGGTTAGAGTTAGGATAGAGCATGTTAGGCTGGGTTAAGTAGGGTGAGAGTTAGGATAGAGCATGTTAGGCTGGGTTAAGTAGGGTTAGAGTTAGGATAGAGCATGTTAGGCTGGGTTAAGTAGGGTTAGAGTTAGGATAGATCATGTTAGGCCGGGTTAAGTAGGGTTAGAGTTAGGTTTGGCTGGGTTAAGTAGGGTTAGAATTAGGATAGATCATGTTAGGCTGGGTTAAGTAGGGTTAGAGTTAGGATAGATCATGTTAGGCTGGGTTAAGTAGGGTTAGAGTTAGGATAGAGCATGTTAGGCTGGGTTAAGTAGGGTTAGAGTTAGGATAGAGCATGTTAGGCTGGGTTAAGTAGGGTTAGAGTTAGGATAGATCGTGTTAGGCTGGGTTAAGTAGGGTTAGAGTTAGGATAGAGCATGATAGGCAGGGTTAAGTAGGGTTAGAGGTAGGTTAGGCTGGGTTAAGTAGGGTTAGAGTTAGGATAGTGCATGTTAGGCTGGGTTAAGTAGGGTTAGAGTTGAGTTAGGCTGGGTTGAGTAGGTATTAGAGTTAGGTTAGATTAGGTTAGGCTAGGTTAGGTTAAAGGTAGGTTAATGAAAAAAATTAACTAAGTATGAAAATGGTAGTTTAAGGTACCGCAGTCGAGTTGTTTTGCTCACTCACCTAACATATGCTAACCTCATCTAACCTAACCTTGTCTAACTTAACATAACATAACATAGTCTAGGCTAATTTTACCAAAGCTGATAGTGATAGAGGTAATTGCGATGAGGATATTATTTGTTATAATATTAGTGATCATTGTCTTCATTACCAATATCATTACCATCATTATGATGACCATTCTGATCATTGTTATTGTCATAATAGAGTTGCTCGTGCATTATCATTACCAATAACATTACTCATATTGTTATCTTTATCATCATCAATACTGCTAGCATCATTCAATCATAGCAATAATAGAGATTGCATTATTCTTCTTCATCCATCTCATTCTCGCTCTGTCCTCCGCTTTTTCTTCTGCTACACCAACCACCTTCAAGTTCTTATTTCCTACTCCCTTCAACCTCTTTTTTTAGCCTCTCTCTTTTCTCCTTGTCTACCTACTCTCTTCTCAGCATCTTTCTCCTCATATTCCCTGCATTAACCCCTCTACACATGCTTAACCGTCTCGGGAGTTTCGGTTCTGCCATTTTGTTTCTAGACACTCCATCCTGTGCTGTCCAGCTATTATATTCATTCCTGATCCTGTGTACACGTCACTCTTAACGAATATCGATGCATAATCAACTCTGCGCCTCCAGCCCCGTCTCTTGCCTTTTTTGCTAGTGCGACCTCCTCAAAGTCATGTAATCTTAAGAGACTTTTCACTTGCAAAACACTTCATTCTCCATCAACTCCACTCTGCCTGATCAATTTTCCACCCTCGTCTATCATATTATCCATTATAGAAGTCCTCACGTATTCAAACTCACTGCTCTTACAACCAGGCTGTTCTGCTACCCATTTTTTTTTCTTTCAGATACATGTACTCTATTTTACTCCTACCTGCTTCTGTCACTTCTCCTTCCAGTATGTACTTCCACCTTTTTATTCTTCCTCTTCCACCACCTCTTCATTCTCCCAACAGAGTGCAGTGTCATTTGTAAACATCATTGAGTTTTCTGATCTCGTTCTTCAACCTGTCCAACTTGTTCCGCTTCTCCTGGTACTAATAGCTAGCTTCTCCTCTCTCTGGGTGTGACATTTGTTTTCCTTTTTTTCACTATCCTTCCTCCTTATGCTCCTCTGGACCTCCTCAGTCCAGCGAAAAGTCTCCTGGTCTTCCTTCCTCTGTCGGGAAATCCCACTAGGTATTCCCCTGTCCATTTCCCTCACCTACATCGACAGTAGATGGCTTGTTGTCAGCGCCTCTTTGCTACGACCCGCCACCTGTCTCAACTCCTGTCTGAATTCTACACAACAGTCTTCCTCTCTCTTCCTCCACGACCTGACCTTAGGTGTAGCCTTTGCTCTCATCCTCTTCTTCAACTCCAAGTCAACCTACAGACCATCCGATGCTTCAGAGCAACACTCTCCCCTGCCGGCACCCTCCTGTCTTTGATCTTTCTTCACGCTGCATCTCTTGCATAGAGTATGAACGCGGTTGCACAATCCACTTGCAGGGCGTCAGTGCTAATGACATTCATCATCACCCTTTCACCTTCGAGCTCCAAACTCATCACTCTTGGCATACAATCTTTTTTTTTAGGATAACTCTTACACCATTTCCCTCGTCCACATTATAGTAAGGCATTCTGACCCCACAACCAAGGGCCATACTTCTCCTCCACTCAGTCGCTTGTAAACGCAGTAGGTCTAACTTTCTCTTCTCCGTATCAACTGACTCTCTATCCCTTTACCAGGCACAGTGCCAACGATCGTAGGTTCCAGCTCTCACCTTCACTCTTTTGCTCTTGTTCCTCTCATATCACCTCCTCTCCCCCTCCTTCTCTTCCTTTGCATACAATAGTCGAGTGGCAGATTCCACTGGCCAATAATACCGGTGGCAGGTGTTGGTAATCCATACCTATGACTGATTCGGTATGGACATCCAGATACTATTTTGCACAGTTTTTTTGTTTTTTTTCTTCTTCTTCTTCTTTTTATGGCGGATGCCCTTCCTGGTGTTTCCCTCTCCATTCATCCTGGCTTGGGACTGGCAACAAGAGTGCAGCGGCTAACATGCAACCTCAGTAATATCAACAAACGCTAAAATGGTAATGATTCTTTTATTAATGGGGATAAAGAATAAGGATAATAGAAAAAAAAGACAATGGTGATAATCGTGGTTAGTCGTAATGATGTAACAGCAACAATAATAGTGGTAATAATGATGGTAAAAAGGATAAAAACAACAATAACAATAATGATGATGATAACAATAATGACAACAACAATAGTGATGAATATGATGATGATAACAAAGATAACAAAGACAAACAGCAATAACGATAGGAAATGACGATAATAAAATCTTTGTTATAAAGACACTGCGGGTATTATATAAATCTTTTTGTTGTTCATCAGATGTCTGGTTTCCATCTCAGAAAATATCTTATGAACAACATCTTACCGCGAGTCCGTTGCTATGGTAACCTCCCTTTCCGTCGTCAAGGGAGAGGGAGGGAGGAGGAAAGAGAAGGAGGGAGGAAAAGGAGAGAGAGAGGAAGAGATATGAGAGAGAGAGAGAGAGAGGAAGAGAGATGTAAGAGAGAGAGAGAGGGGAGAGATAGATAGAGGTGAGAGACATGGAGGAAGGGAGAGGGGAGAGAGGATGAGAGAGGGGGGTGGGGGTGGAGAGACTTGAGAGAGGGAGGGGGGGGGAGAATGGGACGAAGGATGGGATTGAGAGAGGATAGGAGATGCATCTATGTGCTTCTTAATCTTTCTCGCTCTTTCCTCTTGCCATTTTACTCTACACCTACCTTTCGTCCTCTACCTCTACTTTCCTCTCTCTCTCTATCTTCCTTTCTGTCTCTTTCCTATCCCTCCCCCACTCTCTCACACTCTCTTTCCTTCTCCCTCTCTCCTTCCTCTTACCTTCTTTTTTTCTCTCTCTCTCTCGCTCTTCCTCTTACCTCTCTCTCTCTCTCTTTCTTTCTTTCCCTCTTCCTCTTCATATATCTCTCCCACTTTTTCTCCGTCTTCCTATATCTCTCCCACTTTCTCTCCCTCTTCCTTTATCTCTCCCACTTTTTTTTCCCCTCTTCCTATATCTCTCCCACTTTCCCTCCCTCTTCCTATATCTCTCCCACTTTCTCTCCCTCTCCCTCTCTCCCTCCTTTGTGCAAATGATCACAAACATACAAACATCTGACATAGCAAGACCAGCTACCAACATTACAGTGCAACAGTACGTAGGATTATTTTTTTAATCTTATATAATTAAATACTTTGGACTTCAAAGACTAAAAGGGGATTGAATTAATATGTGTTATTATTTTTATTCATGTATTTTTCTTTTGTAAATTGGTTAGAGTATGCAGTGCGATAGATGGTAGTTGTTTATGCAATGAAGTATAAGGATGTGGGAGAGGAAGGGTTGAGGAGAGAGAGAGAGAGAAAATAAAGAAAGAGAGAGGGAGGGAGGGAGAGAGAGAAAGAGAGAGAGAGAAAGAAAGTAATAGAGAGAAGGAGGGAGAAAGAAAGAGAGAGAGGGAGGGAGAGAGATGAAGGGAAAAAGAGAGAGATAAGGATGAAGGAAGAGAGAGAAAGTGAGAAAGACAGACAGTGCAGAAGAGAGAGAGAGAGAGCGAGAGAGAAAAAAGGACGCAAAGAGAGAAATAAAAAATAAGTGAGATTGAGAAAGAGAAAGATAGAATGTAGAAGAAAGAGAGAATGAAAGAGTATGGAAGGGAAAGAGCGGGGGAGAAGAGCAAGCAAAACAATACAAAATGTAAACAAACACAATAAAAAAAATAATGATGATAATGATGATTAACCAGCGTACTAATTAATAAATACACCAGCTGACTAGCACGCTGATTGGCAAATAAACCATACTACTAATTACACAAATGATAAATATACATTAGTTCACTAACCATCTTACAGTACCTAATTACCTAATGACCTAATTATCTAGCGGATTAAATATCTAACACACACTAATTACCTAACACACTAAATATCTAACACTGATTATCTAACAACTAACAGACCTAAACACACTTAATCACTTAACACACCAATTATCTAACCCACTAATTACCTAACACACCAATAGCTTAACACACTAATCACCTAACACACTAAATATCTAACATAATAAATACCTAACACACTAAATATCTAACACTGATTATCTAACAACTAACACACTTAATCACTTAACACACTAATTACCTAACACACTAAATATCTAACACTGATTATCTAACAACCAACACACCAAATACACTTATTCACTTAACACACTAATTATCTAACCCACTGATTACCTAGCACACCAATCGCTTAACACACTAATTACCTAACACACTATATATTCAACACTGATTATCTAACAACACACTTAACACACTAATCATCTAACACACTAATTACCTAACACACCAATCGCTTAACACACTAATTATCTAACACACTAAATATCTTACACAATAAATACCCAACACCCTAATTATCTAACACTGATTATCTAACAACTAACACAATCATTTAACACACTAATTATCTAACACACTGATTACCTAGCACACTAAATATCTAACACTGATTATCTAATAACTAACACTTAATCACTTAACACACTAATTATCTAACCCCCTAATTACCAAGCACACTAATTGACTACCACACCAAATAACCAAAATACCAATTGCCTAACACAATAACCAATACGCTAATTAACCAACAGACTAATTAACACTTCGAAACAACGAACGCAATCAATGCTAATTAACACAGCTGATTAGTTTCGCACTAATTTGCATTCGTCAAAGAGCGCTTCTTTCATTCTGCGTCACTATACTCACCATACTCACCATCATTTCCCTTTTCATCATCACTATCCTCACTGTCGCTTATGTCTTTTATTGCGTGTTCTTCATCAAGTCACTATATATAATAATATTTACTATTTACACTATTAGTTGCTTACTTGTCCTTATCACCATAACCACTATCAATCAGCACTCGTCACCATACTCATCATCAATAGTGTTCGCATCACCATAATCACTATTACTCACGACACCATCATTTCCACCATAAGCATCATCACTATCACTATCCTCAGCACCATTATCTTCACTATAAATCGCATCATTCTCATCACCATCGCCATTACTTTTAGCACTATCCACCGCTTACTTCACCATAACCATGAACACCATCAGACACTATCTTCACTAACAGCCGCCTCTGCATCTTCACTATCAATAATTTACTACACTATCATCTTCACCATCAAGACTATCAATTCGTCTTCCTCACCATACTCACTCTCAAGTCCTCATCACAATCACCATCCTCAGTATCAATTATTGTCAGTATCACGGCCTCATCACAGTCACTATCTTCACTAACATCACCATCACTATCATGTCTTCTTTATCATCACCATCAGCTCATCATCATCACTATCGTTATCATCACGTCATCATCCTACTCATCATTACTACGTCATCATTAGTAGGCTTTCATCACCATCATCATTATAACATATTATCATCATCACTATCATCATAACTACGCAGTCCTCATTATCACCATACTCATCCTCCCAACATCCCAATCCTCACCATCCTCCTTAACACCATCGTCACCACCCTTACA
Source organism: Penaeus japonicus (assembly GCA_017312705.2). Classification (NCBI taxonomy): domain Eukaryota; kingdom Metazoa; phylum Arthropoda; class Malacostraca; order Decapoda; family Penaeidae; genus Penaeus; species Penaeus japonicus. Next base: position 5,783 of record BOPN01012274.1, on the reverse strand, counting down.
ATCACCATCCTCCTTACTATCCTCCTCCCCGCCATCGTCACCATACACTTCCCCATCCTACTCACCATCCTCCGTGCCACCATCGTCACCATACACACCATCCCCAACACCCCAATCCTCTTCCCCACCATCGTCACCATCATCACAATACTCACTACTCCCGCCTTCGTCACCATACACACCATCCCCTACACCCCAATCCTCCTCCCCACCATACTCACTATCACCACCATCGTCACCATCCCCTACACCCCAAATCTCCTCCCCACCATCGTCACCATACTCACTATCCCCACCATCATCACTATCCCCACCATCATCACCATACCACCATCATCACCATACCCACTATCATCACCATACCCACCATCATCACCATACCCACCATCATCACCATACCCACCATCATCACCATACCCACCATCATCACCACACCCACAATCCTCACCATACCCACCATCATCACCATACCCACCATACTCACCATCCACAGCGTGAGAGCAGAACGGACTAATTATGAGCAATCAGCAATTAGTACCTTTATTGCAAATTGATCTTCAAACAACGGGCTTGAATTCGGGGCGTTTCAATGAGGAGTTCCATGTTGCATGAAAAGAGATAAATAAATATTGTGGTAGATGGAAGAAAAAAGATAAATAAATATTGTGGTAGATGGAAGAAAAAGGTAGATAAATATTGTGGTAGATGGAAGAAAAAAGATAAATAAATATTGAGGTAGATGGAAGAAAAAAGATAAATAAATATTGTGGTAGATGGAAGAAAAAGGTAGATAAATATTGTGGTAGATGGAAGAAAAAAGGTAGATAAATATTGTGGTAGATGGAAGAAAAAAGGTAGATAAATATTGTGGTAGATGGAAGAAAAAACATAAATAGATATTGTGGTAGATTGAAGAAAAAAGATAAATCAATATTGTGGTAGATGGAAGAAAAAAGATAAATAAATATTGTGGTAGATGGAAAAAAAGATAAATAAGTATTGTGGTAGATGGAAGAAAAAAGGTAGATAAATATTGTGGTAGATGGAAGAAATAAGATAAATAAATATTGTGGTAGATGGAAGAAAAAGATAAATAAATATTGTGGTAGATGGAAGAAAAAAAGGTAGATAAATATTGTGGTAGATGGAAGAAAAAAGATAGATAAATATTGTGGTAGATAGAAGAAAAAAGGTAGATATAGTGGTAGATGGAAGAAAAAAGATAATAGATTGAGAGATAATTTTAGGAAAAAGGGGGTCTGATTGGTGGTTCGTGTGATGGATATAGTGTGATGGGTATAGTGTGATGGATATAGTGTGATAGGTATAGTGTGATGGATATAGTTGGATAAGTATAGTGTAATAGGTTTAGTGTGATAGATATAGTATGATGTATATAGTGTGATACGTATAGTGTGATGGATATAGTTTGATAGATTTAATGTGATGGATAGGTATAGTGTGATAAGTTTAGTGAGATAGGTATATTGTGATAGATATAGTGAGATAGGTATATTGTGATAGATATAGTGTGATAGGTATAGTGTGATAGATATATTGTGATAGGTTTAGTGTGATGGATAGATATGGTGTGAAAGGTATGGTGTGATAGGTATAGTGTGATAGATATAGTGTGACAGGTTTAATGTGATAGATATAGTGTAATAGGTATAGTGTGATGGATAGATATTTTGTGATAGAGTATGATGAGTATAGTGCGATAGATATAGTGTGATAGATATAGCGTGATAGATAGATACAATGTAATAGAAAAAAATAGATTGATAGATTATTTGGATAAATAATATATTAATTAGTGTGATAGATAGGAAAAAAATGTGTTAAATAAAAAAAAAAGATGAATAAATAGTGTGACAGAAAAAATGAGATGAATAGTGTGCTTGATAGATTATGTGATAGACAGAAATAGGTGTGATAGTGTGATGAGTTGAAAAGAGAGTGATAGATTTGAGAAATTTTGTGATGAGTGAATAAAAATAGATAAAAATTGCGATAGATTTCGTTTTTAGAAATTAAGGGGAGAGAGTAAGAAAAAATTATAATGTTTCAAATTTAAAAAATAAAATTGCAGTTTAGGCGCATTAATACATACATATATATATATATATATATATATATATATATATATATATATATATATATATATATATATCATTAATAAAAAAAGAGTGACAGATTTGAAAAAAAAAATATGTATATAAATTTCTTAGAACAGTATGAAAATCTTTTTATCAGCGTTAGAAAAAGAATATAGAGATATGAAAATAAATAAACAAGCAAAAGATATCCGATAAAATAAACGAATGAAAAAACACACGCAGAAGAAAACAGATAACGTAGAATTTAAAGAATAGAGAGAGAGAATGAGAAAGAGAGAGACAGAGAGAGAGAAGGCGGGGGGGGGGGGGGAGAGACAGATAGAGAAGGGGGGGGAAGGAAGGGGGATTGAAAGAGAGAGAGAGAGAGAGAGAGAGAGAGAGAGAGAGAGAGGAGAGAGAGAGAGAGATAGAGAGGAGAGAGAGAGAGAGGGGGGGGGGGGGGAGAAAGAGCAAGCGTAAGAAGGGAAAGTGAAAGATTTAAGAGAGAGACAGAGAGCGAGAGAGAAAAAAGAAAGAGAGAGTGAGAGAGCGAGAGAGAGAGCGAAAAAAATGAGAGTAATAGAAAGAGAGAACATGAGAAGATAAAGCGAGAGACAGAATGAGAGAGATACAGGAAAGCAAGAAAGAGAGACAGATGAGCAAGAAAAAGAAAAAGCGAGAGACAGGAGAGCAAGAAAGAGAGAAAGCAAGAGACCGAAGAGTGAGAGAGAGAGAGAGAGAGAGAGAGAGAGCATGAGAAGGTAAAGCGAGAGACAAAATGAGAGAGATACAGGAAAGCGAGAAAGAGAGACAGGAGAGCAAGAAAGAGAGAAAGCAAGAGACAGGAGAGCGAGCGAGAGAGAGAGAGCGAGCGAGCGAGAGAGAGAGAGAGAGAGAGAGAGAGAGAGAGAGAGAGAGAGAGAGAGAGAGAGAGAGAGAGAGAGAGAGCATGAGAAGGTAAAGCGAGAGACAGAATGAGAGAAATAAAGGAAAGAGAGAAAGAGAGACAGGAGAGCGAGAGAGAAAGCGAGAGACAGTAGAGCGAAAGAGAGAGCGAGAGTGAGAGACAGAAGAGCGAGAGACAGGAGAACGAGAGAGAAAAAGCGAGACAGGAGAGCGAGAGAGAGCGAAAGAGCGAGAGAGAGCGAAAGAGCGAGAGAGAGAGAGGGACAGGGAACGAGGAA
>BOPN01012273.1:5000-7500 GCA_017312705.2 Penaeus japonicus | reverse complement strand
TCGCCCGAGATGACTTTTGTGCCGCCGGATGCGCGGGGAGGGGATCCAGCTCAGCTTTTCGCTCTGATCCACAGTAGCTCTTATGGACCGGTTTCTTTCGAGACCGGACGCAAGGAGGCAGCCAAGATTCGCGTCCCCAAAGAGATGATACGGGGGAGGGGCTATTAAGCCAAGCGGCCAGTCGTTGGTCACACTCCGCATCTCCAATTCGCTCACGCGTTGCTAAATCATTCGAGTTTCTTTGCACATCTGTTCAGCTTCCATATCTTTGTTGTCTAGAATTAACAGAGACTCTTGCCGAAGGTTAGGACTACCATTTACATTTCAAACTTCGCTCGCGTATGTCTAGCAGCGTCGGCAGGAGGCCGTTGACGCTAGGACTTTTAATATCCTTTAAATTAATTTACTCTTAGTGACTCACACATTACTTAAGTCTAACACACGACAACTCTTTTGAAGGTGACTTTTATCAAGTTTTATTTAGGTACTCACGACCTTTTCTAACATATAATAACCATTATGATACTTATTAACTATGTATTGCAGAACATTGTGCACTCTATCGGGAGGTCATTGCTGGCCACTCTGCATGTGGAGGATTTCATATTTTTCCCCTTTTTTAGCATTTTGTTACACTATTCATGCTTTCCACGCATCCCTTTCGGTGTTCTTAAGAATGTGTCAATCGCATTCATACAAGAAAATGATTAATCAGAGCGCAGTTATGCCAACTTGAGCAGGAACCATTTAATTGTCAGCAGAGCGGATGGGTCTATAGAAAGGGTGACAATGAGATAGAGACAGACAGACTGACAGACAGACAGACGGGCAGATAGATAGATAGAAACAGAGAGAGGGAAATGGAGGGAGAGAATGGCGAGGACAGTGAGAGAGAGAGAGAGAGAGAGAGAGAGAGAGAGAGAGAGAGAGAGAGAGAGAGAGAGAGAGAGAGAGAGAGAGAGAGAGAGAGAGAGAGAGAGTTACCAGCACGCGGCATCATTACGCAGCAAACCTAATTCCCATCCCGTTCAACTGGACTGTAAAATGTTTCAGAGCTAGTGATCATGATTAATGCTAATGAAGACATCTGCGATGATTGCGGTTGATGCGTCCACCGCGAACTGAATGGATTGATTATCGCCTTTTATTTCCGATGATAAGGTGGATGGAAAATGATCTTTTTTCTTTGTTGTTGTTCATTCAACAGACAGCCCCCCCAAAAATTGTTTGTGTGTGTGTCTGTGTGTGTGTTTGTGAGTATGCAAAAATATATACACACTTTGGCTTTAAAGTTTTCGAAATGAAGGCTGTTCTAGTCCAGGCACTGTTGGGAACGTGGACCAAATAATTGCAATTTATATCCCGGGACATCCTCTTTCAAACGATTCTTTCACTTAATTCATTGTTGGATTTTTTCTTTGATCAATAGTATCTTTGATGTGTCCCGTTATAAAAAAAAAAAAAAAAAAAAAGGACGTGAGTTCCGGTGATGGGGGTGAGATTTTCAATGCTACACTTTCGCCCAATCCAGCTCTTCGGCAGATTTTCATCCAGATAGGGTAATGCCACGTATTTGCGAGGTGTTTGGGGATGAGGGAGAACAGCATCCTATCACCGCCGTGATGTGAAACCCTATTTCTGTGAAAATCTTTCGATGGTGACGAGGTAGCCCTGAAGGCACCCTCACCCACCACCCCCACATCGCCGCCGTATCACTTGGTATCTCGCCACTGGGCTTATTTCATGGGGACTCATCACAGATAAGGTTTCATCACAGAAAACCGCCTACAGAAAATTGACTGAATGAAGCCACTAAAAAGGAGTTTCATTGGAGCGCGTTATGAGCAGTGCCTGAACCGGAAGGTTCAGCCTTTCAAGAAGAATCAAAAGTCTTCTTGAATGTGAATTAAAAAGTTTATATAAAGCTTAATGAACATTACAATAGTATTTATTAAAAGTGTTCTTGCATTATTTGGACACTCTGTGTGTATATATGTAAATGTAAATATATATATATATATATATATATATATATATATATATATATATATAAAAATGGGGGGGGTATGCGTGTGTGTGTGTGTGTGTGTGTGTGTGTGTGTGTGTGTGTGTGTGTGTGTGTGTGTGTGTGTGTGTGTGTGTGTGTGTGTGTGTGTGTGTGTGTGTGTGTACATATATGTGTGTGTGTATATATATATATATATATATATATATATATATATATATATATATATATATATATATATATATATATATATATATATATATATATATATATATGTATAAACGGAGTATATTACCTTGAAGCAAATGAAGATAGTGTAGGCAATATTTCCGTATACTTATATTGTTTGTCGTGCAAATCCAAAGGAAATTTGTTCTCCATCCTTCTCCAGTTTCTTCCTGTTCTTCATCCGCCGATAGATCCTTCTCTCTTGAATTATCGTTTGTGGAATCTTACTCCCTTCCCCTTGGCCTCACTCCCCCTCCCCCGAACCCT
>BOPN01012272.1:0-2500 GCA_017312705.2 Penaeus japonicus | reverse complement strand
TCTGTGTTCAGAATCGAGAGCGATAGTCAGTTTCATATCTGTGTTGCAATATGTTCTTTGATATGTAATTTACATATGACAGGCTGTTTAGAAATGAAGTTTAAGCAGAGGGGTGAGGGTAAGAGGTTGTAGTGTGTAGGGGTTTGTTGTTGTTGTTGTTATATTCATTAATGTTTTTTTTTTTTCTAAACTGGAACTTGTATCTTGGTAGTAAACTTCAATAGACTTTACTTTGAAGGAAAATATGCATTAAAGACCCTTTTTTTCTCCTGATAGTCATTTATATTATTATCATTATTATTATCATTTTTATAGACCGTATTTTCTTGCGGTAATCATTTTCAAAACTCTGTAGTATACAAGAAATTATTCACTGCCATTGTTGAGTAAAAAACATATTTAGATACAGTCCTCTCTTGATATATATATATACACACATATATATATATATATATATATATATATATATATATATATATATATATATATATATATATATGTATGTATATATTCTTCTTAGATATGTTTCCTGAGGATCCATTTCTGCGCAACAACCCAATTTTACCAGAATGTCAGTATTGGCAAAAACCCAATTTCGTGAAGACCTTTCTACATCAGGAATACGATGATACAAAATTACAAGCAAATTAATACAGCTTGTCAGAATGCAATATATAAATTTCCGTTCGTATCTCCTTGTTCAGTAATATGGTTCCATGAATTAAAGTTAATATTTATCGAGGCTTGTAACTCTTTACAAAAAATCTCTCTCTATATATATAGAAAAAAAAAATATTTTTTTTCGAAATAATTTCTATGTAATGATTCATATTAAAAAGCAATTCTAGACAAATAAAGAATGACAAAAATAGCTTTTAGAAAATTAGTTTCTGCAAAATAAACTCTTCTAATGCAGTGCAACAGCAAGTCAATCTTATCCAGAAAAGCATATCAAGAAAAGAATGTATTTAAAGATTTTTTTTTTACGCAAGGCTAGAAACAAAGCCAAATAATATATATTTTTTTTTCTTTTTTTGTATATTACAGACTTTGGAAAATGGACAATGATATAAATAATATTTAGAAAAGAAATTGAATACAATAGTCTATCAGGGAAAAAGGGTGTTTCTAAAATGTACATAAGAAAAAGTCTTTCATGCTAATTTCACTTGAAAATAAGGTCTATTTAAGTTCATCTACCATGATACAAGTTCCAGATAAAAACAGAAAGAAAAAAAAAACATTAGAAACAAAATGGATATGCCAATTTTTCAACAAAAGCAGAAACAGCAAACTCACACACACACACACACACTCCATCCTCCTAGTCTACCCACTCTGCTTAAACTTAAATTCTAAAAAGCCTATAATATATAACTTCCCCTCGAAAAAACAGTCTATCAGAAAAAAAAAGGTTCTATCAGCAGTAAAACGAAGCCTAGGATACAACAAAATCCGGCCATAAAATAAATCTTTAGGCAAAAAACAACATATTTCCGAGAAAATTAAACCCGTCAGAAGAGTCTACCATAGAACTAGTCTTAGGCTACGAAAGGCTACCATAAAGATAACAATAGATGAAAGACAGAGGGTATTAACTCTAACAATAACACGTTATTCACAATAAGAATGATAACAATAACAAAAAAACATATCATCACACCATCACTCCTGCAACATCATGCAACAACAACTACAACAAAAACATCCTCGTTACGACAAGCCCATGCATCCACCTCTTGTTATTCTGCAACAAAAGCAACAAAATCCACATATCCACACAATCAGAATAAAAAAACATGCTGGCAACAAATCATGATGCAGCAGTAACCATAAGCTTATCCACATATCCACCTCTATCCAAGACATTCCTACCCGCCGCCCTATCCACCCTTGCAACAACAACAACTCTGACAACAGATTTTACTACAATGAATATCATCTTCATCCATGTATCCACAAATCCATCTCCCTTCAACCACCTCACACACGCCTTCATCTGACCAATCAACATATCCACTTTCCTCCAACAGACTATGCTAAAAAGACGATATAAGCTTCATCCACACACCCACAAATCCACCTCCAATCACCCTCATCCACACACACCCACAAATCCATATCACCGCACCCACTCTCATCCACCTCCCCCCCCACACACACAAACCCCAAATACACTTCCCCCACCCACCCCCACCCACACATACTCCCCTTACCCTCACCCCCCCCCCCTTCCCCCCAAGACACACACACACACACACAGTCCAACAAGAGCGAGACCATAAACCAAGATGGCGGCCGTGCGGCTTGGTAATCCAGGCTTGCTTCTGGCTCTGTTTTGTTATCTCAGGAGAAGAATAGCTGGCCTGAATTTATGGCTTCGGATCACAATAGCTTAGTTTGTGCTCGAGTTCTCGCTCTCTCTCTCTCTCTCTCTCTCTCTCTCTCTCTCTCTCTCTCTCTCTCTCTCTCTCTCTCTCTCTCTCTCTCTCTCTCTCTC
>BOPN01012269.1:5000-12243 GCA_017312705.2 Penaeus japonicus | reverse complement strand
ATAAAAAGAAAAAGAGACAAAAAGTATATATATATATATATATATATATATATATATATATATATATATATATATATATATATATATATATATATATGTGTGTGTGTGTGTACATATGTATATATATGTCTATATATACTTCGTCTGAGGGCAAGGGTTCAACGATGTCTATGGATAGCGGGGTGCATAGGTTGGTGACGACGCCGGCTTCTTGGAGTCTCGTGAACAGAGCTCGTGATCCACTTTCGAGGTGCTGGCGACGAGGAGGTCGTCTATGCAGATGGGCACCTTCGAGGCCACGTACCACGTCGTCGATAAAGCGTTGGAAATGTTTGGACACGTCGACTGAAAGGCTTTAGGTATCTGCCAGGGGCGATGATAGTGTTCGGGCGGCGGAAGTCGCCACATGGGCGTCAATCCCCATCCCTATTCCTGACGAGGTAGAGAGGAGATTCCCAATGGCTTCTGGAAGGGCGGATGATGTCGAGCTCCATCGTGTGATCGAACTCAGCCTTGGCGACGCGGTAGCGGTCGGTGGCGAGCAGTCTGCAGAGGGAGTGGACAAGAAGCGATGTGGTGTCGAACTCTGTGCGGCGGCTTCGTTCCGTGGTTGATCGGTTTGATCACTGCCAGGAACTCGCGGAAGATGAAAGTGTAGATAAGCGAGGTAGTAAATTAACAGTGTAGGGGCGGCGAGAGTGCAGGCCTCTGACTAGTGCATGAGAGACTTGCCTTTAAGGTTGACAATGAAGCCGTACCCGACTATGATGGGATGGGGTAGGTCGACGACCAGGAAGACCCAAGAGAGTTGCCCCGGAGGACTGAGTACGGGAACGCTCACTGTAGACGTTGGTGAGCGAGGCGTTGGCTGCTTCCAGGGCACACGAGAAAGGGAGGTCCTTGCGGGAGGCTGACCTCAGCTTGATATGACTTCCTTGAGATGGTCATCCTGCCTGTATCTGGGGGTGTTGAGGAGGTTGCCGACGGTTAAGAGAACTTCCGGCAGAAGGTCCGTGACGAACAGACGGTATCTGACGTCCGCAAGGTAATGTTCTGGAGGAGGACTTCTTTTTCCACTTGAAGAAGTCACTTAGGTAGGCAAGCTAGAGAGCAAACTAGTAGGGGCAGGCTTGATTCCTGTGCGGCGAGTGATAGATTTCTGCCGAGGTCGCGCTATTTCATCCTCGTGCATGGTTGACAGCAGCGAGCGCGAAAGAAACTGTTATTATGTTGTGGAAGAGAAGTATTTTGCCGACCATGTCACTGGAGGAAATTATCAAAGTAATGTTGAAGGTATGGAACGTTAATGAAGTCCGAACATAGTCTTCTCTTACAGACCAAAGTTAGTGATGGCTTGAATGCACATTTGATCTCTCCCTCTAATTGGAGAAAAAAAAACGACCAAGAAGACATTAAGCATAAAAAAAGGTATCGCATGGCTGAAAAAAAAAAAATAATGGAGAGAAGATGTGTGATGTAGGAGGTACTGACAAGAAACGTGTTTTGAAGAAATAAATGATATCGAAGAGTGAAGATAGAATCCGCGAAAAAAATAATAAATCATAAAAAAGTACCACAGAAAATATAAAAATTCTATCGTGAAAGTGAGTAGGTAGACTGTTCAGAAAATGAAGTATATCATCGTTACTAAAAGGAATTGAAGTGACCATTTTCTCTCACTGCCTTTCCTTCCTCTCCCTCCCCCCATCTCTCTCTTTCCTTCCCCTCCCGCCTTCTCCTTTCTCTTTCTCCTCCCTCCCCTTCCTCTATTCTCTCTTTCCTTCCCCTCCCGCCTTCTCCCTCCTGTCTCTCGTTCTCATATTCAAAACACAATAATCCAAATCGCAGCTCAAACACGGCGACTTTCCCTCTCACCCTTTCATATTTCGCCTCCTCCTTCTCGCGAGATACCTCGAAATAAGTGATCAGTATTTCCCTGTAACGAGGAATTACACTGAATTCACTCTCTAGAATATTCAGTGTGATATGAATTGCGTGACTGTAGTTATATTATATCATTCAAATATTAGGTTATTGCGTGATTTTTCCCCTCGGTTTTCCACTTAATTCATTTTGGAAAATGGTCAGTGATATATGAAATGTGTTTTCATTGCAATAAGTGATCAGAATATTGCGTTACTGAATGAGAATATCCTTTTATTTCACACTTAATTCCCTTTGGAATATTCAGTATGTTTCGGACTTCATTCTTATTATACTAAATCATTCTAATATTAGACTACTGAATCTGTTATATTTTCCTTCCGAAATGTTCATAATGATTTAAACTAAACTATTATTCATATCTTAATGATTATGTTATTCCGTTTTATTATCCAGCATGTTTTGAACTGAATGATCGTGAGACCAAATAACTGAATCATTAGATCTTAGAATTAAATTATGCTTGCGTGTATCTCAGTTCAGATTACCTCTATTGCAACTACACGATTATAAGTGGAATGTAAAATATAAAGGTGGTAACAAATGAAGGGGTATTTTTATAATGGAGTTTAGTGTTGAAGTTTAATTGAAGGGAAATATTTGCCCTTCAAGATCGTAATGGGGGTAATTAAATACGAGTTATGGGGCGTTTTGCAAGAGACTAACGACTTTTTTTCCGGATGACTTTATTTCGTGAAATATAAAAGGAGATAGAAAAGATAAAGCCACTTTAGGGAGTAAGGTTTAACTTCTACTTTAATCATGATTCATTTTGTTTTATCTATTAAACTTGAAACTTATTGTAAGAAAATATGTTACATGAGAAACTCTCGTGGGGACGTTTCATTGCCTGGGTGTTTTTGAGGGTATCAAGATGACAGTAGCAACAAAACCAATTACAAGAAGTATTAGGACAAAATGACGGTAATAAGAACGATATAACTGTAATAACAACAGACAAATGCTATTTCTATTACTACTGTTGCTATTACCCCCGCTAGTACTTGTAATACTGCTACTTTTAGTATTACAATTGATATACGATCATATAAGCAAAGATAACGTTTTCCTTGTAAAAAAAAGAAACAAACAAAAACATATATATGCACGAGCGAGCGCGCGCGCGCACACACACACACACATACACACACACAAACACACACACACATATATACAGATATACATATATATCCCATACTGATATAAATGCAAAGCTTTAACCGCAGGAAAAAGACTCCATAAGGAAACTTAATAAGACTTAAGTAATGATTTCAAGCTTTACTGCAGTGACGACATATCTGATAATAATAAAGAAAATCACACACAAGCACAAACACATAATTGAAGTATTATAAATGGCTTGGAATCGGACACCTGTTATTTGTTCCAAACGGATTACTCTGCATTAAAACAGATTATCAAACGGATACAGCGCATCATTCGAAAAACACGTATACACTAGTTCATTTGTTGTGTAAATCCATCACGTAATGTTAATGTGCACGTATCTATGCCTATAAACAAAGTGCTTTCGACATGTGACATTGTTACCCTGAAATAAATAATAATGAAATAATCTATGATTCAAAAGGCACATTCATAATGCATTGGGATATGGTATAATGTACTGTAAACACAACTATGTTATGCATATGCAATTAGTATCATATATTTTTTATTTTTTTTATTTTTAGCTGACAATATATGAATACATGCATTTACGAAGGCGTGCGCGAAACACATACAGCATTATACATATAGGTAAGTATGTATCGTTCTCTGTAAATGAGTATTCTTCAAACAACATAATTTTCAAAATAAATAAATGAATAAATCGTTGCAATACAGATGATACAGACCTATGACTCAACAGCACCGAATCTTTTTGCTTAGATTTCACTGGTTTGTTGACCAGCGTGATTACGTTCGGTGAAAGACGAGCACATTTCTGTTTGTGTGCGTCTGTCTCGGTTGCACATGCATAATCATAAACCAGCAGATTGGGCCTCAGGGAGAATAATAAACATTTTGCATTTAACAGAGTTCAGACATAACGGAGTCCAAGGCTTGAGAGAAGTCAGAGAGATGACATCTTTTTGATTTGATATCTAACGTTTTCATTACGAACTATCATTTTTCAGAGTCATTATAAACACTAGGAGTTGTTATCTTTCAGATTCGTATTTGAACAAGAACTGCGAGAGTTAACATTTCAAACTTAACATGACCATCGAATTAACATCTTCCAGATTTAAGATAAAAAACATTAACACCAACAGTTAACATCTTTCAGATTTAACATGACCATCAAGAGCCATCATCTCTCAGATGCAGAACAGACATGACACCTCGAACGAGTCTACGGTTTGGCTCATGTCTAGTTAAAGCTATAACCAGCTTTATTTCTTAAGGTTTGGTTGTCTTTACGAGCAGTTGCATCTCGGCTACAGACTCGGCAACCCATCAACGTTTATGTGAATCTTAAAAACCTTCCATGAGGGATATGCGCCACATGCCGGGTAACATAGGGACTCCGGTTGTCTCGATGGCGCTCGTCCGGTATGCGCCAGCGGGTGGTGGTTGAACAGCCGATGTTCATATCGTATGATGAGGTGATTTCGATCTTTATTGGGGCTTGGGTTTCGTCTTGGTTGGACTTGGGGCTATTGCTAAGGGCCTGGGGGAGGGTGGCGGCTTGTGGGATCTGGTGGGGGTCTGGGAGGGAAAGGGTTATGTAGACATGACAACCACGAGCTTCTATTTTTTTCTTCTTATTTTTTGCTGTTGTCTTATTCCTATGGAGAAGGTAGTAGGAGGAGACTCTGTATAATGTAATATAAGATATATGGCATGTTTTCGCACAGGTAGTAGTGGTCTTGCTGCGAGTCGAATGATGTGATAAAGAAAACGGGAGACTGGAATATCGGAAAATCCATGTCGAAGTGAAATACAAAAACAAAAGAGAAATTATTCCTCCGTTACTCTTTTTTTTCTCTCTCTGTAGCTGTTTATATTTTCCATTTTCTCAGTAGTCTCAAATAAACATATTTTTTTCTAGTTTGTCTTGGCATCGTACATTTATAACCGAGGGACGATAAAAAAAACACAAAATAAAGAAAGTTGCATTTTCTTAGAAATATGACACCAAGAAGAAGAAAAAAGGATGAGCAAAAGTTATCGATTGATAATAAATAAACGAAAGAGAGAGAGAGAGAGAGAGAGAGAGAGAGAGAGAGAGAGAGAGAGAGAGAGAGAGAGAGAGAGAGAGAGAGAGAGAGAGAGAGAGAGAGAGAGAGAGAGAGAGAGAGAGAGAGAGAGAGAGAGAGAGAGAGAGAGAGAGAGAGAGAGAGAGAGAGAGAGAGAGAGAGGGAGGGAGAAAGAGAGAGAGAAAGAGCTTTACAAACAAGTACTTCTGTTTCCGAATAAGGTTACTTTGTAAGGTTTATTACCTCACTGAATTACTTTCCGATATCCTTGGAGTAACAGAAAAAGGAGGTTCATTACCTCTTAATAGACGTCATTAGAATTAAATATTGCCTTCACTTTGCCCCATATTAAGTGGCGTCCGAGGCGTCCGAAAAGGAGTATTTTCGTCGACCTATATTATATTTTGTCGAAAGGATTTAATTTCCATGCTATAATGATCACTTTATCAGGTAATTCTAATTAAGGTATCCGTATCTGTTTTGAGCATTATTTTTCTCGTCTCCAACAACCTTAAGGGAGCCATAGGGAATCGGGGGGTGGGGGGGGGGGGGGGCTATGGCAGAAATAAAACCCCTTATATCAAAATTCCGCCAAATTCGAGCCTAAAAAAAATCTTCCCAAAACGCCTTATATACCAAACAGTCTTTCCTAACCGCCTATCGGGGCTCCTGGACCTCCTTCCCCTGGGAGAGAATTTGCTTACCTTCTGATTTGTCACATTGAAAGTCTTTCTTGCACTCGTTGTTGCAATTATCACACTGCGAACTCTTTACAATGGCACCATGATCACATAAAGAAGTCACAAATTCGAGTTTTCCAGCGATATTTACTTAAAACTGGCCGTATCCGTAGTATCCCTCGGTTCGGTTCGCGGAATGACAGGTGTAGTAAATAAAAAGTCGGTAGATTTGCGTAAAACCAGTGACGTTTATTCAGCAATTGTATATATTATGAATTGTGTAAAATCCCGTTGTAAGTAGAAATATAAAAAATGTCATTAAATATATAAGACTGCTAAATACACAATAAAGGCTACAATCAATGTGAAAGTAACGTTATTCAAGGGATATTCAACTAGTTACTTATTTACTGGAGTGCGCAACGCCATCTGTTATCTTCCCAGGAAGCTTATAGTATTGTTTACATTCAAGGTGGTTCGGGATAACGGGGTCTATGGACTGTTTTCTTCCCTGTTGATGTAATCTTTGGACCTTGATACACCGCAACCAAGGGTGGCCCCACATTTCTGTTAACTTTTCCGACATCCACAGACCCTAACCTATATGACTATAACACTTTCATGATTATATGAGGTTGTCTTTTAAGTATTATTTGTCATTGTTATTTCCATTATTATCAGGATAATTATGATTGTTATAATTGTTATAATTATCATAATGGTAATCACAATTGTTATTATTATTATACACTTGATTTAGAAAGAAAACATCAGAGATCCTTAATTCGGGATAAGAGGATATTAAGAGGGAAAGAATTTAGAAACAAGAGAATGAAAACAATATTCATAAAATTAAAAGATGAAAAAACAGCAGCAAAAAAGAAAAAAAAGAAGCCAAACAAATAAAGAAAATCCTCCCCTTAAGCCTATCCCAAAAAACAAGGAACAAACAAAACAAATACAAGAATTCGCAAATGCACATTCAAAATCTAAATCTTTAACCCCAAGAAATTCTAAAGAAACTCGCCTATTCCTTTAGTTATCCCAAGTGGTCAAAGGGCCGCCCGCATTCAGTCCTGGCCTCGTGCAGTGTGTGGTCTCGGGAAGCAGCGTGTAATGAACCGTAGAAGTAGACGGAGTAGATTAATGGTTGCGTCTGAACCGCTCGCGAGGCTCTTTGCAGTGACGTGACGCGTACCTTGGTATGTATAGGAATATATGTATATGTGTATGTATACACACACATACACACACACACATACACACACACACATACACACACACACACACACACACACACACACACACACACACACACACACACACACATATATATATACATATATATGTGTGTGTATATATATGTATGTGTATGTATATATGTATATATATATATATATACATATATGTGTG
>BOPN01012266.1:10000-12252 GCA_017312705.2 Penaeus japonicus | reverse complement strand
AGGAGGGGAAGGAAGGGGCGAGGGAAGAGGGAAAGGAGGAGGTAGGAGGGGGCGAGAGAAGTGGGAAAGGAGGGGTGAAGGAGGAAGGTAGGAGGTAGGAGGAGGGAAGGAGAGGGAAGGGGTGGGAAGAAGGGAAGGGGAAGGTAGGAGGTAGGAGGGGAAAGGTAGAAGGGAAAGAGGTGGGGAGATAGGAGAGGGGAAAAGGGGCGTGGGAAGAAGGGAAGTAGGTGGAAGGGGAAGGTAGGAGGTAGGAGGTAGAAGGGGAAAGAAAGGAAGTAAGGAGGATGAGGGAAAGCATATTGGAAAGAAGGAAAGTAGGAGGGAGAACGGTGGAGAAAGGAGAAGAGGGATGATAGGGGGAGGGGGGAGGGCGAGTCGGAAGGGTAACTCTCGGACCCCCCCCCCCTTGTATTGCTTGTGTTTACATGAATGTATTTGTATCTAGCTATTGCTCTATTTATAGAATCATTTACCTTCCCCACCACCTCCATCTCTCTCTTTTATCTTTCTCTCTCTCTCACTCCCTCTTTCTGTCGCTATTTATCTAGCTATCTCTCAATCTTTCTCTCTCTCTCACTCCCTCTTTCTGTCGCTATTTATCTAGCTATCTCTCAATCTTTCTCTCTCTCTCTCTATCTATCTATCTCTATCACTCTCTCTCTCTCTCAATCTCTCTCTCTCTCTCTCTCTCTCTCTCTCTCTCTCTCTCTCTCTCTCTCTCTCTCTCTCTCTCTCTCTCTCTTTCATTATCACTCTCTCTCTTTCCTCCTTTCACTCTCTCTTACCCCTCCCCCCCTCTCTCTATTTATCTAATGCATCTATCTATCTACCTATATATCTATCGATGTATATCATATCCGTCCAATATATCCCACCGATTCATTCTCTCTCTCTCTCTCTCTCTCTCTCTCTCAGTTCCCTCGTCTCCTTCCCTCTTCCTCTACCTTTCTTCCGCTGCTTGCCTTCCCCCCTCCCCCTCCCCCCTCCCCCTACCTCCCCAGATATCCTAACGCATTCATAACGAGGAAACCGACATTACTTTTTCGAAAATCTCACTTCTAACTGCACTCCAGAACCCGGGAATAAATTACGCACTAATTTGCATTCATAGGCGTGCGTGTGCTCTTTTCCTGTTTTCTTCTTCTATCTCTCTCTTTCTCTTTCTCTTACTCTATCATCCATCTATCTATACACACACACATATACTATACACACACACACACACACACACATATATATATATATATATATATATATATATATATATATATATATATATATATATATATATATATATATATACATATATATATAAATATATATATATATATATATATATATATATATATGTGTATGTGTGTATGTGTGTGTGTGTGTGTGTGTGTGTGTGTGTGTGTGTGTGTGTGTGTGTTGTCGATCTATCTGTTAATCCATCTTATATTTCTCTTGTGAGATTATGGCAGACGAGCAACTGTGTAAAGTGGGGCATATTTCCCATAATGTTACAAAGAAAACTATGAGAATTTATGAAAAGGGTAAGAGGCATTGCTATAAATGTCATTTTTTCAAAATGGCTTAAAGTATTTTACCTACTATAATGTTAATTAGTATAAGTACCTTTGATGAAACAGTAGAGATATGTGCAGTAGCAATATGTGGGATTTTTTTTTTTTTTTTTTTTTTTTTTTTTTTTTTTTTTTTTTTTTTTTTTTTTTTTTTTTTTTTTTTTTTTTTTGGGGGGGGGTTGAGATATACGCTATGGATCAGATGAATGTTTATTGTTCACTGCATTCAAATTAAGGTTGATTAATTTAACGTATTTCGTTGCGTTTTACATTATAGTACCTTAATCTATTTTTCAATCACTTTTTACACGTAATGATATGGATATATTTATTTATACCATATCGCATTTATAAAATTAAATGTTCTATCTTTATTCATTCACGTACATATTCATATAAATACATTTTCGTTTATATATACTAGGAGCATGAGAAAGATAGCCAGCTTGAGTAATGTTCAGTCACTGCATCTCGTCCCTTTATACATTAAGTTATTTCTCGATATCTTCATTGACTGCACTAATCAACAAATTACTATCAAAATCCACATTGCCCCCATGCAAAAACACAGAACAACAGACACACCAGAATCTGAAGAAAATACTAAAGGGACCTGCATAAAGTCAAGCAAAACTAGCCGCGCCTCTTGTATATCAGGCGACCAATCCCAGTCGCGTTCCTCGCTGG
>BOPN01012264.1:7500-12259 GCA_017312705.2 Penaeus japonicus | reverse complement strand
ATACATACATACAAGAGAAAAGGCCTGCAAGCACCCGTCACATCAGCCGCCTTCTCTCAGATCTCGAGGGTAGACAGAGGGAGGAAGAGGCATGTGGTAGAAAGAGCGATGAAACATTCTCTTGGCCATTTCAGTGCTATTGGATCTTTGAAATAGACGAAGCGTTCCGTTACCCTTTTTTCCGACAGTTACTGTGATTGATGTTTAGACCATTTTAGAAGAAAAGAGAAGTTCAGAAATTAGATTACTTTACTACTGAACAAAGAACATTGTAAGACCATCTTTAGCCAAACTCTCAAGAGAGAGAGAGGTAGAGATAAATAGAGGAGAGAGAGAGAGAAAAAAAGAGAGAGAGAAGACCGAGTGAGTGAGGGAAAAAATATGTGAAAATGTGAATACATTTTTATTTTATTTTTTCATTTGATTTTTCTCACGCCGTGTCAATTAATGAAGTCCAGTGTCTGACTCCAACGGAAACTGAATCTGTATATCAATGAACTTCAATATTCCGCGAATGGAATTATGAATTTTATCATAGGTAACCGCTTTTGAAAAATTGAGTGTCAGGTCGGAAGTGAACCATTTCAACTGTTGATTTCATTCTTTTAAATGTTTAGAAATTCTTTTACACCGGGTGAATGTACAAAATGTTAGATTCAGACATCCATAAAGAGTAAGCCATAAAAGTATTACATATCTGCCATGTCCCACGTTTCACTTATGTTAGCATCATTATCAATTTCCCTCATCGAATTCTCTTGTTTGAATATTTGATAACATGAAATTTACCTTGTAAAGGGAACGGTAAAAAAGGAGAAAAAAAATCTGCAGTCAGAAATTCGATGAGCATGTAACACACTCTATTCTAAAAGAGTTTTAAATCTGCAGGAATACATCACAGAATATATCAATTGCTTTGACACCTATTCATTTTTTTATGTATCCCCTCCGCCCCCCTCAACAAAAGTTATATAAGTTAATATTCTTACCAATTTTACATGATTACCCAAACTCTATACATCCTCTTCGAAATTTGATTTCTAATCGAGATTTTGTTGTTATTCCCGTTTCATAATTTATATTATCATCGTTATTATTATTATCATTACAATTACTATTATTATTTTTATTTTGATTGCAAGCATTACTTCTTTTATTCCCTTTACCATCATTATTGTCATTATCACTATCACTTTTATTATGGCTGATATTATCATCAGCAGCAGTATTATTATCACAATTATTATTATAATTGTTACTGCTATCTCAGTTATCATTATCAATATCATTTTCTTTACTATCATGATTATTATTATTCCCACTAACATTATTTTATCTTTATCATTATCACTTTTATTATGATTTTTATTCTTATTGACTTATGATCATTAGCAATATTATCATCATTACTATTGTTAGTGCTATTACAATCGCCATATCATTTTTATTACTATTATCATCATCCTTATTAATGTTATTATTATCATTATCATCATTATTAATAGCATTACTATTATTATTATTAACAATATTATTATTGTTATTATCATCATTATTATGATTATTATCATCATCATCATCATCATTATTATCATTATTATTATTATTGTTATTATCTTCATCATTATTGCAATCACAATCATCATTATTACCATTGCTATTATCGATATTATTATCATTATCTGCGTCATTATCATTAATGGTTTTACTTTTTTCATCATGAAAATCATTATTATTACCATCTATATAATCATTAACATCGTTATCCTTCTTGTCCTTATAATCATCATTATTACTATTTTCATTATCATCATTATCACTTCATAATCATTATCAATATTATCATCATTACTATTATTATTATTATCATCATCATAATCATTATCATTATTATCACGATTACTAATATTAGTATCATTATCATTACTATTATCATTGTCATTATTATAATAATTATCATCAATATCTTATCATTATCATTACTATTATTTTCCTCATCATTACTATTTGCATTATTACTATCATCCGCATTATCATTATCACTATCATGAATATTCTTATCATTATGATCATTATTAATCGCTGTATGCTTTTGTTCATGAGTGTGATCTCCATTCCAGCTCCGCCATTTTGCTGCCTAACCGCTGGCCGGAAGCTGTCACACCAAAGCGGTGGCGAATCTGCCGTAAAAACCTGAAGCAATTTACAGCAGAACCTAATAAGTCAGCCCCATAAGCGATTGTCTGCGCCGTTCTCAGTTCTCGGAGATTCCTGATTGTGCAAGCAATGAATATGAAACAAGGAAGATGAATCACGTTAGAGACTGCCAGAGCGAGTGTTGTCGTGAATGTCACGGCGTCATGTAGGCAGCTCATAGAACTTCAACGGGTGATGATGGGAATGAAGACCTGTGTTACTGCATCTCCTTGGGTGATTGATGGGAGTTAAAGGGCTTTAGTAGGTGTTTCGCCACAGAGAAATTTATGGTAATGTTCTTGAACTTCCCTACGTCGGGGCTGTTTGTTATGAGAATTGTTAGCACCTTTTATCCTTTTGAGTTGCTCTGACGCGGACTGTTGTTCTGATACCTTGGTCTGTTATGGTATGTTGATATACGTATAAAGGGGCGGGTGACAGGAACGTATGACATTGCTCCTGATTGTTATCTATAGAGTACTCTCTTATTTGAATATCGGTGATGCAGAGGAACGGAGGTAAATTAACTCACATCGTGTGGAGAAGTGGAGTGTTAACGTATAGTTATTGTTGTCCACAAGGAATTGTCCACTATGTCACAGTAAAAATCTTCTTAGGTCATGGCCAATCGATTGGATTTTCATAGACGTTTACCAGATTTACAGAGAGATTTCTGGGTTATAAATTCATTCCCGATTCTTTGTCACAGTATTAACCTTGCTTCTGTGCATAGAAATGTCTAATTTGCATGGTTAACTTGAGGTATATGCAACATCATAAAATCAATTTTAAGGACTTACCCAAAGTATTAAACTGTTTCATCTGCATTGCATAGTTTCTTTAATGAAATGTTATTATACCTTGCCATATACGTGCAGCCACTAAATATAAAAAATACAAGCAAAATAGAATAGAGATTGTCTTTGTTATTGATGAAATAACTATAACAATCATTCTAACAGCATTGATAACTGGGCCATATGATATACTCTGCCACATAAGCTTCCCAGATGATAATTAAAGAGGTCACAAATCCTAAAACAGCTTCTTTGCTTTGGTTTCCAGCACCTCCATAAGATGATAATTCATGAACGAAAAAATATAGTTTTTATCGAAGAGTGATTCGTTTTTTACATTGCATAATCACTAAATAAATATTAACAATGTAGTCTGCAGTGCCGAGACGAAGAAAAGGTAGATCAGTCAGCAAATGTTAATATTATAGGATATTCATGAAAAATGCACGCTCAAGTCAGGGTAAGAGGGGGAATTATTTAGAGCTGAGTCAGTCAGTAGAGAATATGATTTTTTTTTTTTCTGACAGATGTAGAAATATGAACGATAAGGGTGAAATATGGGAAAACAAATACTGATTTCAAGGTCATGACAATAAATAAATAAATAAAACTTATGAATAGCTTTTATAAATTCATAAGAATTCATGAAAAAGAGAAAAGTAAAGGCAGGAAAACGGTAGTCTTTCCAAGGCATATAATTTTTTGGGGGTTATGCAGAATCTTGACCTGGACTTGACAGAAAAAGATGTAGTTCACACTAGGAGAATTTTCTTTGGCTCTGGATAAATGAGAGGGAAATGGCTTAATTAAGGTGGACAAAATATGATGTCGTTCAAGGTCTTAAGCGGATTGTGGATCACACACACACACACACACACACACACACACACACACACACACACACACACACACATGTATATGTATGGATCTCACTCTCTCTCTCTCTCTCTCTCTCTCTCTCTCTCTCTCTATATATATATATATATATATATATATATATATATATATATATATATATATATATACACACACACATACAACAATGAAAGTAAAAACGGATAAACTCTCGAATATGCCATAGGCCTTTTCGCAATATTGCTTCTTCAGGGCAAACTACACAAGTTAGTATGCCCAGAGTGAGGGGAAGAGCCAGGGAGAAATTTAAGGAAGGCTAAGAACTAAAGTTAAGTGGCTTGACCCCTTTTGCCAGAATATAGTTGTTTGCATTCACGTACTATTCTCATCGTGTTTCGTCGTTTGATTAATTTGTTCAGACCTTTGATTGCGTAATAGGGTAGTTGTGCCATGTAGAGGTAACTGTATTGCTGCCCGGCTGTAGTCAAGTTGTGATGCAGAGTAAGTTTCTGGTTGTTTATGTTTATTAGTTGATTAATATATATATATATATATATATATATATATATATATATATATATATATATATTATACATATATCTATGTTGTTGTTTTTTCTAAGAAGCGTTGAAGGTGGTGGAGAAAGTAGATGAAGGAGCAAGAGGGATAGTGGAAAGGAGATTTGGGAGGAGATAAAATGACAGTGCAAGTGCGCCCTTGAGATCTGAGCAAAGTCGCAGGTCGAACCTTCGGGAGGCAGTCAGGATACCAGAACACCGAGCAATGCCTATCTTAAAGGAAGGTAATAGAATAAATATGCGCCCTTGGTATCAGGGCATGACCCCAGGTGGACTCCTCGCAGGGCAACCTAATATAAGAACACCGAGCGTAATATTTGTTTGTTTGTTGAA
>BOPN01012264.1:0-2500 GCA_017312705.2 Penaeus japonicus | reverse complement strand
TTATTAGTTATATCTTATACCATTGGTATTTCCATGTTATTACTGATCTCATTGGGAGGAAACGAGCAAACAACTAGGCCTTTGGCTCGTCAGTGCAGTGAACACAAACCCTCGGCTCCTTGATTTATATGAGCCATAACTCTCCCGGTGAGATTAAAGCAGAAGAGATCAAGACCTTTTGCTATGTTTGTTATCACGATAAGCCTAACTGATGGATGGGGAGTTGAGGGTGCTTCTCAACGGGAACCGTATTATTATCATCGACATTGTTCTTATTTGATTCAGACAACCAGTGTTTCCTACTTGGATGAAGGCTTATGCGGTGATTTCTCTATTGTGCTGGCGAATATCGTATAGTAATGATATCAATGACGATAATTAGGGAAAGAGAAAGGATAACGATAACAATAGAAGTGATAGGAATAATAGTGATGATGATGAAGATGATGGTAATAATGATCACAATAATAATGACTATGACTATAAAAATTCTTATGATAATGATAAAAATGATAACAATTATAAAAAATTGTTATCATAATAAAAGTGATATCACTGATAATACTACTAATGATAATGAAAAGATAATGGTTGCTATCATTACTATTATTGTTATGGTTAGGGTAATCATTGTTATAATCATGATCACAATTATAATCAAAATTATGATGACAATAATAGCATTACATAACTATCATTAAGATTAAACTATTCTTTTTCCTTCCATTACTTATGTTTATCATAATTATCATTACTGCAATTATTCCTTCTAATTCATCGTCACAATACATCCATCTAAACCGTCGAGTCTTTCTCTTTTTCATGTTTACCCTCGTTTCCCCCGCTCCCGCCCTGACCTAACTTGACCCGTCTTAATGGAAAACCACGATAAAGATTCAAGCGCCTCTAAAACTGCGGCAAGAGTTCTAAAAGCCGTACTGGTACTTTTACGGAGAAAATAAAAGAAGACCGAGATTGGATCGTCGGAAGTTGCTTAGATAAAGAAAGGTCTTGCAAAAAAGAAGAGGATAGCGTGAATCTATATCGCGTTCATTATTCTTGTTGTTGTTATCGTTATTATGATGATTATTATTGCTATCATTGTTGTTATTTTTATCATTATTGTGATTACTATTGTCATTATCATCTCTATCTTCATCATCTTTATTAGCATTATTACCATTATTATTATCAAAATTGTCATTATAGTATCTGTATTTGATTATCATCAAAATCATTATCATTACTGTTATCATCATCATCATTACTGCATTTATTATTTCTGCTATTATAATACTTATAATCATTATCATTGCTATCATTACTATGACCACCATTACTATTATCATTATTTTTTTATTATAGTCACTATTACTATTATCTTTATTATTAACACGCACACAAACATACTTAAACATCCACACACACACACACACACACACACACAAGCACACACACATACACACACACAGAGAAAAGCACACACACACAGAAAAGTACACATGCACAAAGAAAAGCACACACACACACACACAGAAAAGCACACACACACAAACACATACACATACACACACACAACCACACATCCAATCTAACGGCCAACAACCGCAAATAAATCACCAACGCAAGAACATGTTTAGACGCGTATCCGACCAGATCATCAATAACTCATGAATGAAATATCATGCGGATGCCATTGTCCATAGATAGTAATATTTTCTCAATTCACCTATCTGCAAAAATTCTTGTATCCTTAAATGTGTTTATATCGTTCTTGTTCCTTATTCCTTATTTGGACGTTTCTCTGAGCACTTTTAGGATCTAAGTTTATAGTTCGTCTATTATTGTGATTAGTGTTGCAAAATATTGTTATTGCTTTAATCATTAATACTGCTATCATTGTTATTAGCATCATTATCATTATTCGTATTAACATTATCGTCCTCATTATTACTATTTTTATATCACAGTCATCATCACCATCATCATCATTTCATTATCATTATTGATACTATTACTATCAATATTATTATCAATATTATTGTCAATCTCATTTTCATTATAATCATCATTATCATTGTTACATTACTATTACTTATGATAAAAATAATAATTTTAGTCGATATCAGTATTACCGGTATCATCATCTTTGTTATTATTTCCATCCTCATTGTCATCAGAATTATCATTATCAGTATCATTATCGCTATTATTACTTTCATTATATTACTATTATCATTTTCATTACTGCGATAATAATCATTGTTGTTACTATTGGTATCACTTATATAATTTTCATTATTATTATCATCATTATTAATTATTATTATCATCATTATTCATTAATATTATCATCATTATGATTATCTTTGTTATCAACCATACTATTACCAATATATATTTTTTTTATTCATATGGATATGGTTAAGAAGGCAGGGTACTATCTGCCAGTAGCTACACCCAGGGTCTATTCACACACACACACACACACACACACACA
>BOPN01012262.1:0-2500 GCA_017312705.2 Penaeus japonicus | reverse complement strand
AATACCCTCGTCAATACCAAATTCCTTAAAAAAAAAAAAAAAAAAAAAAAAAAGTTTATGCACGACCTCCACCAGCACCAGATTCCCTCCAAAAAAAAAGTTCAGGGACGACCACCTCCATACCTACCTGAGTCAGGCGACGACCCCTAAGGGAAATCAGCTGGAGTAGAGACCCGGGACCCCTGGAAGGAGACTCGAGTTTAAACTCTTGATGAAGGAAGTTCGAGTGTAAATGGGAGGGGACTCGCTGAGGCTGCCTTGGGAACATGAATTGGGACCTGCCTTTGGGGACTGAGAGGGGGAGGGGAGGGAAGGGGAAGAAGAATGAAAGTGGGGGGTGTAGAGAAGGATGGGACATGGAAAGGAAGGAGTGAAGAGAGGAAAGAGAAGAAGGAGGAGGGGAGGGGAAGGACAATTAAGAGAGGAAAGAGAAGGAGGAGGAGGGGAGGGGAAGGACAATGAAGAGAGGGAAGGAGAAGGAATGGGAAGAAAGAAGTGAAGAGAGGGGAGTAAAAAAAATGAGGAAGGAGAAGGGATATGGGATTTAAGGGATAAGGAAGGGAAAGAGCGAAGAGAAGTAAGGGAAGGAGAAGGAATGCATGATGCTAAGGGTATGAGATAAGGAAGAGGAGGAGTGAAAAGAAGGAAGGGAAGCAGAATGAAGGGGAAGGGATAGGGATAGGGAAAGGAAGCAATAAGGAGGAGAAGTGAAAAAAAAATGTATTACTATATATTGGGAAGGAAAGGTGTCGAAGAGAAGAGGGAGGGATGGGGAAGGGAAGGGAAGGAGAGGGAAACGATAGTGAAAGGAAAGAATGAAGACATGGGAAGGAAAGAAATGGAAAGAAAAGGGCGAAGAGAAGGGAGGGAAGGGGAAACAAATGGAAGGGATATGGTTAGGGAAGGGGAGGGAAGAGGACCGAGCGAGTGAAGAGTGGGAAGAAAGGGAAAGGACAGAGAGGGGAAGAGATGGTAAAAACGGGGAAGGTGAAAGGAAGAATATGGAAGGGGAGTGAGGGGAAGGAAAAGGAGGGAGAAGGCAGAGAAGGATGGGGGAAAGAAAGAAAAGGTAGAAAACGAATCGGAGAGGGACGGGAAGATGAAAGCAGGAATATGAATGGAAGGGGAGTGGAGGTAGATAGGGGAAGGGGTAGGTGAAGGAGAGGGAACGAGAGAGAGAAAGAGAAAAAGAAAGAGTAAGAGAAGGTGAGAGAGAGAGAGAGAGAGAGAGAGAGAGAGAGAGAGAGAGAGAGAGAGAGAGAGAGAGAGAGAGAGAGAGAGAGAGTGAGTGAGTGAGTGAGTGAGGGAGAGAGAGAGAGAGAGAGAGAGATTACAATGATAAAATTATTGACAATAATAATCATTATTACCATTGTTACACAGGTATGGGCGATGTGGATACGAGTAGGGGAAAGGAGAATACAAAATCAACTAAGCTCTCAAGCTGTATGAAAAGAGAATGCGTAGCCCTTCTTGTTGGAACAAACAAAAAGGTTAGTGAAAATATAGGTATGGAATCTTGGTTGAAAAAAAGGGTGGAGCTTTGATGATGAAGAAAGGTAAAGCCGTGAGTAGTCATGCCATAGAGCCCCCGGACGGTAAGGTGATGAAGGTAATATATGAAGAAGGGTGGAAGGGACATCAAGAGAAATGTGATAGAAGAGGAATGGGTGTTTATAAGAGCTTGCATTCTGTCAACACATGGGTTGTTGCGAGAACTATCAAATGTCTGACAGAGGAGCTAAGACAGTTGGGCAGATCCACTCGAAAGCCTATATATTCCAAGAAAGAAGGAAATGGGGATGATTTCTTGGGAGAAAAGAAAACCTCGGATTGTATGTTAGAAATTCTAAAGAGATGCTCATTGAAGTGTAAGATCTGAAGGTAATGAGAGTAATAATGATGATAACATTAACACTAATGAAAATGAAAGTTGCATTAGAAATAACAATAATGAAAATAATGATAAAAGCAACAACATCATGAATTATCAATACAAAAATGAAAATTTAATGCTAGTGCTTTTCATTTTTATCATAATGGTATATATTTGCCTCGGTTTCTTCCCCTCCCTCTTATCTCTCTATCTTTCTGCCTGCCTTCTTCTCTGTCTGTCTATCG
This sequence comes from Penaeus japonicus, assembly GCA_017312705.2. Classification (NCBI taxonomy): domain Eukaryota; kingdom Metazoa; phylum Arthropoda; class Malacostraca; order Decapoda; family Penaeidae; genus Penaeus; species Penaeus japonicus. The sequence goes on along the minus strand of BOPN01012262.1, from coordinate 379 downwards.
CCTCCCCCCTATACACAAACTTTTTTTCTCTCTCTCTATGTATGTATGTATGTATGTATTTATCTAGCTTTTCCTAACTCCTGACTTCTGTTTCTTTTATAGATAAAAGAAACAGAGGACAATTGAGGACATTGAGGACAATAAAATGCAACGGTTCATTATATCATAAGAATAACAGTTCATTAATATCACTTTAATTTCCAATATGTAGCAGTAAATCAATACTAGCACATTTCAACCAACTTCCATCAAGACTATAATTCATAATGTGCTTATAAAAACGAGAGACACATGAAATACAGAGAGAGTAGAAGAGAGAGAAAGAGAAGGACAGAGGGAGAAATATGTGTGTGTGTGTGAATATATATATATATATATA
>BOPN01012258.1:5000-12280 GCA_017312705.2 Penaeus japonicus | reverse complement strand
GTGACGCAATCTCAGGAGGGTTTTATGGAACACTGTTTGTCAGACGCTACTGTGCGAGGTAGCGTCGCTGAGGCGGGAGGAAGCAGGAGGGAGAAGGGAGGAGGGAGGCGGGAAGAAGGAAGAGGGAGAAGGGAAGAGGGAGGCGGGAGGAAGCAGGAGGGAGGAGGCAGGAGGGAGGAGGCAGGAGGGAGGAGGCAGGAAGGAGGAGGGAGGAGGAAGGAGGCAGGAGGCAAGAGGGAGGAGGGAGGAGGAAGGAGGCAGCACCCAGGAGGGAGGAGGCAGGAGGCAGGAGGCAGGAGGTAGGAGGCAGGAAGGAGGAGGGAGGAGGCAGGAGGCAGGAGGGAGGAGGGAGGAAGCAGGAGGCAGGAGGCAGGACCTAGGAGGCAGGAAAGAGGAGGGAGGAGGCAGGAGGCAAGAGGGAGGAGGGAGGAGGTAGGAGGCAGGAGGCAAAAGGCAGGAGGCAGGAGGCAAGAGGGAGGAGTGAGGAGGCAGGAGGCAAGAGGGAGGAGGGAGGAGGGAGGAGGGAGGAGGGAGGAGGGAGGAGGGAGGAGGGAGGAGGGAGGAGGGAGGAGGGAGGAGGCAGGAGGGAGGAGGGAGGAGGGGAGGGAGGAGGCAGGAGGCAGGAGGCAGGAGGGAGGAGGCAGGAGGGAGGAGGGAGGAGGCAGGAGGCAGGAGGGAGGAGGGAGGAGGGAGGAGGGAGGAGGCAGGAGGGAGGAGGCAGGAGGGAGGAGGTAGGAGGCAGGAGGCAGGAGGGAGGAGGTAGGAGGCAGGAGGCAGGAGGGAGGAGGCAGGAGGCAGGAGGGAGGAGGGAGGAGGCAGGAGGGAGGAGGGAGGAGGGAGGAGGGAGGAGGCAGGAGGCAGGAGGGAGGAGGGAGGAGGCAGGAGGGAGGAGGGAGGAGGGAGGAGGGAGGAGGGAGGAGGCAGGAGGGAGGAGGCAGGAGTCAGGAGGGAGAAGGGAGGAGGCATAAGGCAGGAGGCAGGAGGCAAGAGGCAGGACGCAGAATGCAAGAGGTATGATTGAGGAGGTGGGAGGTAGGAGGTAGGAGGCAGGAGGCAGGAGGCAGAAGGCAGGAGGCAGGAGGCAGGAGGCAGGAGGCAGGAGGGAGGAGTGAGGAGGTGGGAGGGGATAAACGCTACAATGAATGGCATGTGTGATTTGCAAAGACAGGGTGTGTGGTGACAAAAGCGAAGAAATTGTTGACTGAGAAAGGAAAACGATCAGAGAGAAAGAAAACAATATCGAACGGAGTGCAGTGAGCCGGAATCCTTCATTAAGGATGAATATTGCAGACAAAGTCAGGCAGTTTGAAAGCGAAAGAGTTGCCCATGGATAGAGATGGAGGAGAACGGGATGCGGAAGAAGAGAGGGAGAGAAAGAGAGAGAGAGAGAGAGAGAGAGAGAGAGAGGGAGAGGGAGAGAGAGAGGGAGAGAGAGAGAGAGAGAGAGAGAGAGAAGGGGAGGAGGCAGGAGGCAGAGGCAAGAGGGAGGAGGCAGGAGGGAGGAGGGAGGAGGGAGGAGGGAGGAGAGGAGGAGGAGGAGGTGACAGGAGGCAGGAGGGGAGGAGGGAGGAGTCAGGAGGGAGGAGGGAGGAGGAGGAGGCGAGAGCAAGAGGAGGAGGCAGGAAAGGAGGAGGAGGGAGGAGGGAGGAGGGAGGGAGGGAGGAGGGAGGAGGAAGAAGAGGGAGGTGAGGAGCAAGAGAAAAGGGAGGAGGCAGGAGGAGGAGGCAGGAGGGAGGAGGGAGGGGAGGTGGAGGGCAGGTGGCAGGAGGTAGGAAGGAGGCCCAGGGAGAGAGGAGGGAGGGGGGGGAGGAGGAGGAGGAGGAGGGAGGAGGGAGGAGGGAGGAGGGAGGAGGGAGGAGGCAGGAGGGAGGAGGGAGGAGGCAGAGGAGCAGGAGGCAGGAGGCAAGAGGCAGGGAAGGAGGAGGGAGGGAGGAGGGGAGGAGGCAGGAGGGAGGGATGAGGAGGAGGGAGGCAGAAGGCAAGAGGGAGGAGGGAGGAGGGAGGAGGCAGGAGGGAGGAGGGAAGAGGGAGGAGTGAGGAGGCAGGAGGGAGGAGGGAGGAGGGAGGAGAGAGGAGGAGGAGGAGGTAGGAGGGAAGAGGGAGGGTGAGGGAGCAAGAGGGAGGAGGCAGGAGGGAGGAGGGAGGGGTGAGGAGGCAGGGTGGCAGGGGTAGGAGGCAGGAGAGGAGGAGGAGGCAGGAAAGGAGGAGGAGAGGGAGGCAGGAGGGAGGAGGAGGCAGAAGGCAGGAGGCAGGGAGGCAAGAAGAGGCAGGAAGGAGGAGGGAGGAGGAGGGAGGAGGGAGGAGGGAGGAGGGAGGAGGGAGGAGGGAGGAGGGAGGAGGCAGGAGGCAGGAGGGAGGAGGGAGGAGGGAGGAGGGAGGAGGCAGGAGGAAGAAAGAAGGAGGGAGGAGGCAGAAGGCAGGAGGCAGGAGGGAGGAGGCAGGAGGCAAGAGGCAGGAAGGAGGAGGGAGGAGGCAGGAGGCAGAAGACAAGAGGGAGGAGGGAGGAGGGAGGAGGGAGGAGGGAGGAGGAAGGAGGGAGGAGGCAGGAGGGAGGAGGGAGGAAGCAGGAGAGAGGAGGCAGGAGGTAGGAGGCAGGAGGCAGGAGGGAGGAGGCAGGAGGGAGGAGGCAGGAGGCAGAGGGCAGGAGGCAGGACGCAGAATGCAAGAGGTAGGACTGAGGAGGTGGGAGGCAGGAGGGAGGAGTGAGGAGGGAGGAGGGAGGAGGCAGAAGGCAAGAGGGAGGAGGGAGGAGGGAGGAGGCAGGAGGAAGAAAGGAGGAGGGAGGAGAGCAGGAGGCAGAGGCAGAGGCAGGAAGGAGGAGGCAGGGAGGGAGGAGTCCCAGGAGGCAGGAGGAGGGAGGGAGGGAGGCAGGAGTGAGGAGAGCGGAGGCAGGGAGGCAGGAGGGAGGGGAGGGAGGAAGCAGGAGGAGGAGGCAGGAGGACGCAGAAACCCAAGGGGAGGATGGAGGAGGAGGGAGGAGGCAGGAAGGAGGAGGGAGGAGGGAGGAGGGAGGAGGCAGAAGGCAAGAGGGAGGAGGGAGGAGGCAGGAGGGAGGAGGCAGGAGGGAGGAGGGAGGAGGGAGGAGGCAGGAGGCGAGAGGGAGGAGGCAAGAGGGAGGAGGGAGGAGGGAGGAGGGAGGAGGGGGGAGGGAGGAGGGAGGAGGGAGGAGGGAGGAGGGAGGAGGGAGGAGGGAGGAGGGAGGAGGCAGGAGGGAGGAGGGAGGAGGAAGGAGGGAGGAGGGGAGGGAGGGGAGGTAGGAGGCAGAAGGCAAGAGGGGGGAGGAGAGCCAAGAGGGAGGAGGCGGGAGGGAGGAGGAGGGAGGAGGCAGGGAAGGAGGAGGGAGGAGGGAGGGGAGGAGGCAAGAAGGCAAGAGGGAGGAGGGGGAGGAGGCGAGGCAGGAGGGAGGAGGAGGGAGGAGGGAGGAGGAGGAGGGAGGAGGGAGGAGGGAGGAGGTAGGAGGCAGGAGGCAGAAGGCAAGAGGGAGGAGGAGGAGGGAGGAGGGAGGAGGGAGGAGGTAGGAGGTAGGAGGCAGGAGGCAGAAGGCAAGAGGGAGGAGGGAGGAGGTAGGGATGCAGGGGGGGCAGGAGGCAGGGAGGCAGGGGGCAGGGAGGAGGAGGAAGGAGGAGGAGGGAGGAGGGAGGAGGGAGGAGAGAGGAGGGAGGAGGGAGGAGGGAGGAGGGAGGAGGGAGGAGGGAGGAGGGAGGAGGGAGGAGGGAGGGAGGCAGGAGGGAGGAGGTAGGAGGCAGGGAGGCAGAAAGGCAAGAGGGAGGAGGGAGGAGGCAGGAGGCAGGAGGGAGGAGGCAGGAGGGAGGAGGGAGGAGGGAGGAGGGAGGAGGCAGGAGGACGAGGGAGGAGGGAGGAGGGAGGAGGGAGGAGGGAGGAGGGAGGAGGGAGGAGGCAGAAGGCAAGAGGGAGGAGGGAGGAGGGAAGAGGGAAGAGGGAGGAGGGAGGAGGCAGGAGGCAGAAGGCAAGAGGGAGGAGGGAGGAGGGAGGAGGGAAGAGGGAGGAGGGAGGAGGCAGGAGGCAGGAGGCAGGAGGCAGGAGGCAGGAGGAGGAGGGAGGAGGAGGGAGGGCAAGAGAGCAGGAAGGAGGAGGGAGGAGGGAGGAGGGAAGGGAGGCCAGAGGCAAGAGGGAGGGGGAAGAAGGAGGGAGGAGGGAGGAGGGAGGAGGAGGGAGGAGGCAGAAGGCAGGAGGCCAGAGGCAAGAGGCCGGGAAGGAGGGAGGAGGGAGGAGGCAGAAGGCAGGAGGCAGGAGGCAAGAGGCAGGAAGGAGGAGGCAGAAGGCAAGGAGGGAGGAGGCAAGAGGCAGGAAGGAGGAGGGAGGAGGCAGGAGGCAGGAGGCAAGGAGGGAGGAGGCAGGAGGAAGAAAGGAGGAGGGAGGAGGCAGAAGGCAGGAGGCAGGAGGCAAGAGGCAGGAAGGAGGAGGGAGGAGGCAGGAGGCAGAAGGCAAGAGGGAGGAGGGAGGAGGGAGGAGGGAGGAGGGAGGAGGGAGGAGGGAGGAGGGAGGAGGCAGGAGGGAGGAGGCAGGAGGGAGGAGGGAGGAGGGAGGAGGGAGGAGGGAGGAGGGAGGAGGGAGGAGGGAGGAGGGAGGAGGCAGAAGGCAAGAGGGAGGAGGGAGGAGGGAGGAGGGAGGAGGCAGAGGCAGAGGAGGAGGGGAGGGGAGGGGAGGGAGGAGGGAGGAGGGAGGGAGGGAGGAGGGGAGGGAGGGAGAGGAGGGGGAGGGAGGGAGGGAGGAGGTAGGAGGCAGAAGGCAGAGGGAGGAGGGAGGAGGGAGGAGGGGGAGGAGGGAGGAGGGAGGAGGCAGAAGGCAAGAGGGAGGAGGGAGGAGGGAGGAGGCAGGAGTGAGGAGGCAGGAGGGAAGAGGGAGGAGGCAAGAGGAAGAAAGGAGGAGGGAGGAGGGAGGCGGCATAAGGCAAGAAGGAGGAGGGAGGAGGGAGGAGGCAGGAGGTAGGAGGCAGAGGGCAGGAGGGAGGAGGCAAGAAGGAGGAGGGAGGAGGGAGGAGGCAGGAGGGAGGAGGGAGGAGGCAGAAGGCAAGAGGGAGGAGGGAGGAGGGAGGAGGCAGGAGGTAGGAGGGAGGAGGGAGGCAGAAGGCAAGAGGAGGAGGGAGGAGGAGGGAGGAGGAGGAGGAGGGAGGAGGGGGGAGGAGGGAGGAGGCAGAAGGCAAGAGGGAGGAGGGAGGAGGCAGGAGGGAGGAGGCAGGAGGGAGGAGGGAGGAGGGAGGAGGCAGAAGGCAAGAGGGAGGAGGGAGGAGGGAGGAGGGAGGAGGGAGGAGGGAGGAGGGAGGAGGGAGGAGGGAGGGAGGCAGGAGGGAGGAGGGAGAGGGAGGCAAGAGGAGGCGGGAGGGGGGAAGGAGGAGGGAGAGAGAGGGAGGGAGGGAGAGGGAGGAGGGAGGGAGGGAGGAGGGAGGAGGAGGATGAGGTAGGAGGCAGAAGGCAAGAGGGAGGAGGAGGGGCAGGGAGGGAGGAGGGAGGAGGCAGGATGCAGAGGGCAGGAGGCAGGGAGGCAGAGGCAAGGGAGGAGGGAGGAGGGAGGGAGGCAGGAGGCAGGAGGGAGGGGAGGGAGGAGGGAGGAGGCCGCGGGTCAGGAGGGCGGAGGAGGGAGGAGGGAGGGGGGAGGAGGGAGGAGGCAGGAGGGAGGAGGCAAGAGGGAGGAGGTAGGAGGCAGAGAGCCAGGGAGGAGGAGGAGGAGGGAGGAGGGAGGAGGAGGAGGCAGAAGGCGGAAGAGGGAGGAGGAGGGAGGAGGGAGGAGGGAGGAGGAGGAGGAGGGAGGAGGGAGGAGGAGGAGGCAGGAGGGGAGGAGGCAAGAGGGAGGAGTGGAGGCAGAAGGCAAGAGGGAGGAGGGAGGGAGGAAGGAGGAGGGAGGAGGGAGGAGGGAGGAGGCAGAAGGCAAGAGGGAGGAGGGAGGAGGGAGAGAGGAGGCAGAGGTGAGGAGGCAGGGAGGGAAGAGGGAGGAGGCAACGAGAAGGGAAGAAAGGAGGAGGGAGGAGGGAGGCGGCATAAGGCAAGGAGGAGGGGGGAGAGGGAGGAGGCAGGAGGTAGGAGGCAGGGGTAGGAGGGAGGAGGCAAGAAGGAGGAGGGAGGAGGAGGAGGCAGGAGGGAGGAGAGGGAGGAGGCAGGAGGGAGGGAGGAGGAGGCAGAGGCAAGAGAGGGAGGAGGGGAGGAGGGAGGAGGCAGGAGGGGGAGGAGGGAGGAGGGAGGAGGCAAGGCAGAAGGGAGGAGGAGGAGAGGCAGGAGGGAGGGAGGCAGGAGGAGGAGGGAGGAGGGAGGAGGTAGAAGGCAAGAGGGAGGAGGCAAGAGGGGAGGAGGGAGGAGGAGGGAAGAGGGGGGGAGGCAGGAGGGAAGGAGGGAGGAGGGAGGAGGGAGGAGGGAGGAGGGAGGAGGGAGGAGGCAGGAGGGAGGAGGGAGGAGGGAGGAGGGAGGAGGCAGGAGGGAAGAGGGAGGAGGGAGGAGGCAGGAGGGAGGCAGGGGAGCTGAAGGCAAGAGGGGAGGAGGAGGAGGCAAGAGGAGGAGGCAGGGAGGGAGGAGGGGAAGGAGGAGGGAGGGAGGGAGGGAGGGAGGAGGGAGGGAGGGAGGAGGGAGGAGGCAGGAGGGAGGAGGTAGGAGGCAGGAGGCAGAAGGCAAGAGGGAGGAGGGAGGAGGCAGGAGGCAGAGGGCAGGAGGCAGGAGGAGGCAGGAGGGAGGAGGGAGGAGGGAGGAGGGAGGAGGGAGGAGGGAGGAGGGAGGAGGGAGGAGGCAGGAGGCAGAAGGCAAGAGGGAGGAGGGAGGAGGGAGGAGGGAGGAGGGAGGAGGGAGGAGGGAGGAGGGAGGAGGGAGGAGGGAGGAGGGAGGAGGGAGGAGGCAGGAGGGAGGAGGGAGGAGGCAGGAGGGAGGAGGGAGGAGGGAGGAGGGAGGAGGCAGGAGGGAGGAGGGAGGAGGCAGGAGGCAGGAGGGAGGAGGGAGGAGGGAGGAGGCAGGAGGCAGGAGGGAGGAGGGGGGAGGGAGGAGGGAGGAGGGGGGAGGGAGGGAGGAGGCAAGAGGAGGAGGCAGCAGGAGGGAGGAGGGGAGGAGGGAGGCAGGAAGGAGGGAGGGGAGGAGGCAGGAGGCAGGAGGCAGAGGAGCAGGAGGGAGGGAGGCAGGAGGGAGGGAGGAGGTAGGAGGGAGGGAGGCAGGAGGGAGGAGGGAGGAGGCAGGAGGGAGGAGGGAGGAGGGAGGAGGGAGGAGGGAGGAGGCAGGAGGCAAGAGGGAGGAGGGAGGAGGCAGGAGGCAGAGGGCAGGAGGCAGGAGGCAGGAGGGAGGAGGGAG
>BOPN01012257.1:10000-12281 GCA_017312705.2 Penaeus japonicus | reverse complement strand
AATATATATATATATATATATATATATATATATATAAATATATATATATATATACATATATATATATATATATATATATATGTATATTTATAGAGAGAGAGAGCGAGAGATAGAGAAAGAGAGAGATGTTGTATACAATTTCTTCTCTCTCTCTCTCTTCGTCTTCCAAATCTCTGTCATTACCTTAATTGTTCTCCTTTCCCCTCTATCCTCTTCCCTCTGTTCTTCTGTTCACCTTTTTCCCCTTTAATCCTATTCCTCATGTCTCCTTCTTTCGCCTTGTTTCGTCCGCCTGCATTTGCTTGTTGTCACCACCTGCTCTGCAACATAAGATTTATTGCACCATTTATGATTTAGTGTCGTGCAGAAGTCATGCGCTGTGACACCTCTCATGCACAGACACACAGACATGCTTACATCCACACGCACATGCATACATATACACACACACACACATGTGTATGTATTTCTCGCTACCATACATACAGATTCCTTCAAACTAAGTCTTCACCCTAGTTTTCATTATTAATAGAATCACGAGAGAAAATAAATTGTTTTTGGTTTTTTAATCATCTTTTTTTTGATAGATTGATAATAACGTAGTTTTTTTTTCTTTCTTTGTTTTCTGTGACAACAATGAATAGATTTTTTTTTTTTTTTTTCATTTTCATCATCATTGTTTTCCTTTCTATTATTATCCTTATTCATCTAACTTATCTTTTTATGACAAATTATTATTTATGACAAAAATGCGTCCCATCCTCTTCATTTTTTTTTCTCTCCGTAATATACAAAAAAAAAAAAAATCGCCATTCTTCTTCTATGATTTATTCATATCTTCAAAATCGTAATGAAAAAAAAAAACAAAAAAAAAACGCCATTCCACCTCTTCACCGGTTTATCTTTATCTTTCTTCTCCGCAATTTATCTTTCTCTTTCTTCTCCGCAATTTATCTTTATCTTTCTTCTCCGCAATTTATCTTTATCTTTCTTCTCCGCAATTTATCTTTATCTTTCTTCTCCGCAATGAAATTACGAAGCACGCAAGTCGCATTTCATTCCATTCCTCTTTCTCACCCGCCCTTTTTCTCCGTGACGTCAGTGTCTTGCGGCTTCCCTTGTCCTCTGGTCCTCAAGCCGAACGTGTTCTGAGTGCTGAGTGAATAACATGAGATGGATTTTCCTGCAAGAGTGAAGGATTTGATCGTCTTTTTGGATTTGCAAAATGGAATGGGATTTCAATTCTTAGGATGCCGCGTAATGAGAGAGAGCATTAGTTGAGAGATTCTGGGTTTTCTGAAGGTTAGTCTTAGATTGGTAGAAACAGGAGAAATGTTTGATGCGCACGAATGTTTTTTTTTTTTGTTTTTTTTATGTTTGGAATGAAATCAGAATGTATTCTTAAGAAGAGAGAAAAACAACAACAACAGAAAGGTCTTTGTTATTTCGAAACGAATTCGTATTTGAAAAAACAAAGTCCTTTATTTTTTCTGTGTACGAATATTTATGAATGGATGAAATAACACTTGATTTTCTTCGGACAGCGAGTGAAAGGAAAATTATTGGTCGAGATTTTCTATCTGAAATGTAAATTCATAAAGAAATCGCTGCGTCGGTATCATTTCCATGAGAAAATATTAAAATCATATTAATAGATGGATGAAGAAACTTAGGACATATCATTTTATTTGTTTCAATAGATGAACTAAAAGTGGGTTTCTCCACTTTCTCTCTTTATATGTATATATATATTCTTAAAAAAAATAAAAAAAAAGATTAGAGCTAAGTATGGCGCCACGCAAATGCTGCCTCCTCAGCTATTTTCTCCTCACTCTTTTTGCTGTTGCCGATGACAACGTGATGCTCGAGCTCGGCGCAACGGAGTCTTTGCACTGCATTTTCACTTCTCTCTGAAACGCCTCCAATGTGTTAAGCGTCGTATGCATAAGCCTCCCATATACATATTCTTGGGACCTTTCAGCTGTATCTGCTTCTTCTTTGAGTGCCGTGTCAGGACCTGATGTTGGCTATCATGCGTCTGTAGCCCTGTTGACCAGCCACATTCCGACCGAGCGAACGTCCACTAGGGTGTCGCACAGTGGCCATATATACGCTGTTCTGGTTTTGTTCTTTTGGCTTCATTTGCATGACTGTACAAGGGAAAAGTTCTGCAGTAGTTTCCCGTTGCTTTCTCCAGCAGCAGTAGTCTTCACAAGACTGGTGACCCTGGCCAGTGTCTCTAACTGGAGAGATCCTTTGCCCAGCGTCTATAGAGGAGAAG
>BOPN01012256.1:10000-12285 GCA_017312705.2 Penaeus japonicus | reverse complement strand
AGAGAGATACATATACATATCCAAACATGTGTGTGTGTGTGTGTGTGTGTGTGTTTGTGTGTTTATATATAAATATATATATATATATGTATATATATATGTATATATATATATATATATATATATATATATATATATATATATATATAGATAGATAGATATATGTGTGTGTATGTGTGTGTTCTATTTCTTTTTTTCTTCTTTATCTTCTTATTTTTAAACATAGGTTGTAACCATGAACATGTAAACAGGGTGTTACCAAGTCGAGGTTTTTCAATCGAAATGAAAAGGGGCCGGGAAAAATTCCTAGAAATTAAAATCTAAGTGGACTCTCCTCCATCTTGTCACCGGTTTAATTAGCGAGGAATGCCACATCGGCGGCGGAAGAAAGTTTAGCGGATTTTTGCTCGATTCGCCCTTGGAGTTGCCTGTGTTCGCTATAAGACATAATTATTAGTTTTTTGTTTTCTTGTTTATATATGTTGTTTGGAGAGTTAAATAGTTAGAGAAGAAGGAAAATCGCCGAAAACCACGTGCATTTATATAGATTAAAACTATTTTCGTCTACGTTTTCTATTTTTCCCAATTTTGAAATTTTTGTTTATTGTGAATTGGATTAAAGTAGCGAAGTATCAAGAGAATACAAGCGCTATTGAGAAAGAACAAATTCTAGCAAGTTTTTGCTCGATTTACTAGTACACATAACTGCCAGCGTTCGCCAGAAAGTAACGAAATATTTTTTTTCATTTACTTATTATTATCATTCCCTTATTTAATAATGCAAATTAACTCAAACTCGTTGAAAAGAGAATACGAAGGAAAAAAATGGGAAGATAATGATACCAGCAAGGATAATCTAAAATGATGATGATGTTGATAATAATAATAACGGTAATGATGGTAATGATAGTAATGATAGTAATAATATTGATGATAATGATAACGATAAGAGTAACAATGATAATAAGAATGAGGATAACATTATTGATAGTCATAACGATATTGAATAATAAAAATGATACCAGTGATAATGGTAATAGTAATAATAGCAACAAACAATACTATAAATGATGCCAATATCAAAATAATAATCATAATAATGATAGTATTGATAATAATGATACCAATAACAATAATGACAATAATAATAGTGATAATGATAATGGTAATAATGATAATAAAAGCAACAACAACTTTAACAATGATAACAATAATAATAATGACAATAATGATATGATAATGAATATGATGATACAGATTCTGCTAATACTGCTTCTAATACTGATGGCAATGATATTAAAGATAACAAAAAGAATTGAAATAATGATTATGGTGATGATAATGATTGTTATAATGTTACTAATGATAATGATTGTAAGAATAATAATAATATCAATAATAATGATAATGACAATTATAATAATAATTATAGTAATGACTGTAATGGTAATAACAATGATCATAATACTGAAAATAATGATAACAAAAATGATGATAATTATAAGATAATAATCATCAATAATTATAATACTGAAAATGATGAGCATGGTATTACAAGCATAGAGAAGAGAGTGGTAGTCCCAAGCATGGTATTACCAGGATAGAGAAGAGAGTGGTAGTCCCAAGCATGGTATTACAAGCATAGGGAAGAGAGTGGTAGTCCCAAGCATGGTATTACCAGGATAGAGAAGAGAGTGGTAGTCCCAAGCATGGTATTACAAGGATAGAGAAGAGTGTGGTAGTCCCAAGCATGGTATTACAAGCATAGAGAAGAGAGTGGTAGTCCCAAGCATGGTATTACAAGCATAGAGAAGAGTGTGGTAGTCACAAGCAAGGTATTACAAGGATAGAGAAGAGTGAGGTAGTCCCAAGCATGGTATTACAAGCATAGAGAAGAGAGTGGTAGTCCCAAGCATGGTATTACAACCATAGAGAAGAGTGTGGTAGTCCCATACATGGTATTACAAGGATAGAGAAGAGTGTGGTAGTCCCAAGCATGGTATTACCAGGATAGAGAAGAGAGTGGTAGTCCCAAACATGGTATTACCAGGGTAGAGAAGAGAGTGGTAGTCCCAGGCATGGTATTACCAGGGTAGAGAAGAGTGTGGTAGTCCCAAGCATGGTATTACAAGGATAGAGAAGAGTGTGGTAGTCCCAAGCATGGTATTACAAGGATAGGGAAGAGTGTGGTAGTCCCAAGCATGGTATTACAAGCATAGAGAAGAGAGTGGTAGTCCCAAGCATGGTATTACAAGGATAGAGAAGAGAGTGGTAGTCCCAAGCAT
>BOPN01012255.1:0-7500 GCA_017312705.2 Penaeus japonicus | reverse complement strand
GTACGTCTACGTGATAAATGAATAGATGAAGGATTATTATTTTCCAAACTGATGTTCAAGAGAAGATATAATCAGGTTATAGCCTAAATTTGCAATGTAGCATCATGATCTAATGTTAAGCTTGTACACAATAATAGAGTTTAGCCAGGACAGTAAATAAAGGTCAAAACGTATTATATCCTAACAGTCGTTACCGAGTTTTTGACGAGAATTTGTGTGCCATCCATACTCCAAGTGTTCTCGACTTGATCCATCTACATTCGAGGAATTTTTACATTGTTTTTTTTATGCCTGTAACGTGTGACCCTTTTAACCACGAGTGCGGAGTTGTAACCAATGTGCACGGGAGGTTGTTTGAAAGAAAAACTCCAGTGCCCACAGCCATTCACTGCAGTAGTCCACGCTGAAGTAATCGTGGTACAGTTCCGTATACGGCACACCTTGCAGCAGGTGCAGATTATGTTATCATGGTGAAACAATAGGAAGTTTTAGAATCAGAATCAGTGAACATCAAGATGACTTACGTAACCACAAAATTCTCAATGTCATAATGATGCAACTAGATGAAACCGGACTGGAAGGTAACCAAAGTTATCTATGAAGTACTGTATAAACAGAACAGAAAATAAGAGAATCTGCATACATCGCGACGGAGAACATGAACACAGCGCCGGGTAACTTCAAATCATCAAAGGTCGCAACATTGTCTATTGCAACGAGTGATAGGTCACAGATGTCAGGTGAATCATCATTTCTTGATTAGTATCTATATGTTTTGTAATCTTGCTGATGTATGTACGCTTTATTGAATCGAAACACATTAATTACATCTCTGTCTTATTTGTCATAATGACCTTAGTTCATCCAAAAAAAGGTATGATGACACCGACGTTCAGTTTTGTCAGCCAAAATTTCGGACTGCTTTTGGTTCTTTCTCTCCGCGTGATGTCACATACTCTCAAATTGTAAATTAATTCCCATAATCCAGGCTCACCATGCGTGGGAGACTTTACTGCTAGACGTACACTCTGAAGACCCCAAGTGTAACAGTAATGGGGAAGAATTCAAGCATTTCATCAACAGAAAAAACATGGACAGTATACGAAAAAAAGCAGGCTAGATTATATTAGCAAGGATCTTGTACAGAGCAATGTTTACAGTCACCAGTATGAGAATTAACGATCAGTTTGTAATATTTACAGAATATACCGTAGACAGCAGCATAGCCTCTAAAGCACTTAGAATTAGAATCATTATTCCTACGGCCTGGAGTATCATTTCATGGCATGTGTTTTAGAATGGTACAATAATTATGAGATAATAAGACTCGAAAAAAATCTCTAAGGGCTTGACTACTACACTACTACCATAGGCACATAAACGAGTTCAGGAACTTTTTAATCATGACACCATATAATTACACCTGCGGTATCTTAAAACAAACACAGAACTCAGAGAAATAGAAAATGAAATTTACATTAATCCCTGGGAACAACGCATGCAAAGTATTTGTCACCAATCTCCTATATAAGGAAGGGTAAAAAATAACATTGTCTGACAGACCCCTGTACGCGCCCCCGTTTCACAGCCCACTAAAACAAACCAATATGTTTCTAAGATATCATAGTGTGGCTACAGTGATATAGAGTCATGCATAATGTCATAATGTTTCTGTGATAAGCGACCGCTGTGAGACACCGGATAAGACCTAATTCATTCTGTGATATTAGATGTGGCGGTAATTTACTAATTTACTGCTGTATATGTTACACGATAGTAACATATGTATAATTATTTTCGACATTTGACATTAGAAACAGGATCATTAATGTACGAGAATAACATTACTTGCGCACGATATGCTATATGTATATGATTCGCACACAACGAGGAGCACACAGACTGTTCTTACTTCCTTTGTTATGCTTTCACCTTCTCTGAACTTAAAAGAATCCATGGTGTTTTTTTCCCATAACAAGAGAATTCACCATAGGGTATATCAGTTACTTGATCAGTGGGTTAAAAAATCTAAACAAAATCTATTGCCTCTAAGAATGAAAGGATTTTGCTTAAATAACCAAGTGGACATTGAATAACATTCCAAGATGAGCTTTTATCCTGGATTCAGATGTATGTGACATACCAATGATACCTAATTGATTTTGGCTGTGATCCCATGTTATTCCAGCGTATATTATCATTATTGTTATTATCATTATCATTATCACCACTATCATAATTATCATCATGAACATTATTATTTACATGCTAAATTGTAATAAGTCATTGTAAATGGTTGGACTTGCCTGAATAACGATGGCAAAAGTGTGCCGAGATTTGAATATTTGTTGGAAGTATATATTTGAATATTTGTATGTATATCTAATAAATTCATTTCACTTAAATCGATTGAATCCTTATAGGTATTTGTCAATATTGCAAGGATTTTCTCATCGTAAATACAATCAATTCTTGATTATCATTCTTTACATCATTACATTTTTAAAGAATCAGATTAGGCTAGTCCAAAATATGTACGGAATGGAGCTATATATATCATTCTAAGTGTTGTTAAAAAACAAAGCTATACATATCATTCTAAGTGTTGTTAAAAAACAAAGAGGATAGTGAACATGAGAACGGATTTCAATTTACCCTCTATTTACACACGGACAATATCCATCAATAATTATATATGCGTCATATCATGTGTTAAATCAGACACCCCTCTATCATATAGAATTGCAAAGACAATTAAAACAAAATAGTGAAGCCAACCCTGGGTGACAATACCACTCCATACTCAACTTATTGGCTGTACGTAAGTTTCAAATGCATATCTCAGGTGAACATATCCACAAATAAGACCATACCTGGACGGTTTATTCCACTAGGTAAAATATCGGCAAAGAGTATATTTCATGCAAGTGCCACTAAAAAAGACGCTATCCCTTGGCAATACGCCCTTGCACCTATGAGTGAGCATCTTGAAATGTCTATGATTGCTACGCCGATGGATCCTTACAGTATGAGAAAAAAATGTGTTTATGTAGTACATAACATAAAAAAACAATATTTCCCAATACCAAGATTCCAGGAGGGTTTATGGCTTGCTACCGTTGCACAAACTGAGTTACCAAAAAGTAAAGGAATGTTTCAAAATTTGAAAATCACTTTCTGCATCTCACTGAGTGCTCGCCAGACCCTGAACACTCTCGGTAAAGCTGCTGGGAATATTGCATATGGTATCAGAATAAATGTTTATCGCGGAAAAGAACAGGGCCATATTTTACAATTTGAGTGGATATGATCTCAAATTGGAATCCCTTAACATGATCATGATGATCGGCTAGCAAGATTGCTGATATATTGCAAAATGATATGATCATATTAAGTGTAATGAAGCGTGCGACGTCTGCGCAGTTAGCCAGGTCGATGAGCAAGACTAAACTCAACATAAAGCCTACTCTCAACCATAGAAAAGAACACTGACAGTATGACAGTACCACTATACATTAGACAGAGTCAGCATGGTAATAATGATTACAAAAACACATTACTAGTAACTAAACAGGAATACTTAGAATATAGTGAAGTGAAACTTAGTGACGGGGAGATAGATCACACCCTATTGTGGGAAGAGTCAGGCTGTAGGTATTTAGGCAATGTCTTCATTACATAGTCATGTTACGGCAGTTAATGAGTGGTGCCATTTACGTCAGCTCGCCCGTTAACCTAACTCATTTTTTATGGAAAACGCACTGAGTACCCTAACGTAAACACATTAAAAAGAATAATCTCAGCCTTTCTGCATACTTACACAAGTATAACAGTATGTGTATACGTAATCTTACTGTCATTCTAATACTTCTTTCATTATGCTTTGTTCTTAGAGGTCTTATACTTTATTATTATCTTGCTATATACACAGGTGTTTACTGCTTATCTATTATATTCATAACTTAATGGAAATAAGAGGTCTTTCAGTTTTATCTAAAAGTGAATTCTAAATACAATTTTTTAATATTGGTCTTTGAATGATATAAGTTGATATATGATATAAACCTTTTTGATAGGTTGGTTTTAATACTAGGAAGAGAGAAATTACTCAAAGCGATATGCTTATTAAGAATACAAATCTCGGTGCTTGGGTTGCTCAACTGTAACTGTAAGTTGAGGCTGAAATTGATGAGAACTAGACGATGAATATATACATGCAAAAAACAAACAAACAAACAATATCCGGAAGCCTTTTCTATTTTCTTCTTTCTCTTTGTCAGTTTTGATTGAAAAGGATTATATATCATTTTTCCCTTTTCTGCATTCTGATAAAAAAATATTTAAGATTTGTTTCACTAAGTGTGTGTGGTGTAATCCCCCCTCCTCCCTTTTCACTTTGGAACTGTGGAAATATACCCATGTAACTGAATCTGTAAAATTGCTTCGGGAGATAAACGAGAAGACTTTGCTGTGTGTTTACAAGATTAGGAAAAGGAGAGAATTCCATTAATATTCCGAAGCCGATCATGTCCGAGTGCTTTCCCCTACTACTCTGGTATTCATACACAACTGAGCAGGAAAACAGGCGTGCATACTCAAGTGAGGAGCGAGGCATGGATCAAATAGCGATCTCTGCCGCTCCTCTCGGCCGTGGGTATGCAAATGCACATCAAATATATAATTAAGATGATTCTATTTGGAGATTACAACAAGGGGGTCATATATATATCTTAGTGCATTCCCAATCTCGAATGGACGCCGCGTTTGAGCTTTGCATTTCATTTTACGAAATAAACATAGTGAAATGTGGCAGGTGATGTCCGTAGATTTTGACCCGGTATTCATGGCGGTTCCGCTTTCCGCCGACCGAGCGGGAGAATGTTTGCCAGTGCTATCTTGCAAAGTATTGTGAGGACACATGCACGTACACTTGCTCGCACACATGCACCAAACACATATTTGTCTGTCATTTTTTTCTATTTTTTGGAAAAATTGTATACAAGGGAATGTGAAAAACACACACACACACACACATAAAAAACAAACAAAAAAACATAGAAACACATGTGCGTTTGCCATTTTCTTATAATCCTATAAAATGCTACATACATTTTAAAATGACATAAATGTGCTGCAGTTGATATTTAAGAATTCATAAGGAATCCAATTAAATATTCATATACGCAGGCAGACAGGCTACTGGACTACTTTTAAATTCAATTTTTATCCGCTTTATGTATTCATCTATTCAGGAATAAATATGCTGTGTATTTTGTTTTCTCCTCCAATATTTATAGTCGAATTGTTTCTTTGATGCCCTTTTCACCTCAGATTCTGATTTAAGAAAGAAAGAGAGAAAGAAAGAAAAAAAGAAAAAGAAAAAAGAAAGAAAATATCTGCAGGTTGTATGTCTTTTATATTATCTGTGTTTCCTTCTTAACTTTGACATTTTTTATTCCGTTACCATCCCATGGGTATTCCTTTGATCTGTTATTACCGTAATTAATCTTATATTTTTTTCCCGGTTTTGCATTCTGATCATGGTGTTTTTATTCTTACATATTCATGACTACATTTTTCCTCGCATTTGAACCAATTAAAAAAAAAAAAATCATGGTGTGATTTCGTTTCGTTTGCAGTGGATATTGCCTACAGGTTTCTTCGTTTTGCTTCTTTATCAGTGTTCATTTTGGAGTAATGGCATTATCAGTAATGATCATATTATCATTGCTTCCGCTACTGACAGGAGTCTTAAAGACTGATACAACCACTACTTCTGCTACAACGAGAACAACAACAACAAGTAGTTGATTCTGTTACCACCAGTAAGTTTAGGACTACTACTGCTGCTACTATTACTACTACTATTACTACTACTACGACCACTATTACTATAAATACAACAATAACAACAACTACTACTACTCCCACTACTACTGCTACTACCACTGCTACTACTATTACTACCACTGCTACTACTATTACTACCACTGCTACTACTACCACTACCACTACTTCTATTATTATTTCTAATGCTACCTTTGTGTTATTATTAAATCTGATATTGCATTTTATTACAGTAATAATGACAACATGAAACCAAACATTAGACAAAATATATAACTACTGAAACAAAATTTCACTCACCTAATTACATATTAATCTCATATACAATGTGGCAAAACATAACCTATCAAAAATATAGACTATTCCTTGAACCACAGACGGAAAATATGACCAGAATCCTTGTTTACACACAAAATCTGTAGTAAAAGAACAGCGTGTTAACAATATGTACCTCTCACACGGTTCCCTATTTTCCTCTGCCCTGATCTAGCACCGACAACAGAGCATTGACAAGCGTTACATGACGTATGGATATTATCATATTTTAAGAACTATTACTAAGGCCACTTCGAATGATTATTGAAACGTTAGCAACAACAGTAGTGATGATAATAATGATAAGGATAATGATAATATAAATATTAGTAATAACAATAATGATGATGATTATAATGATGGTGATATTGATAATGATAATAATAATGATAATGATGATAATGGTAATGATAATGATAATGATGGTAATGATAATAGTAATGATGATCTTGATAATCGTGATAATGATACAGTAATGGTAATAATCATAACAATATAGTATTATTAAAAAAAATGATAACAATAATGATAACAATGATCAAAATCATAATAGATATAGTGGTGATGACAATACAAGTAATAACAGCAATCATATTAATACCATCATCATGAAACATCACCATCACCTTATCATCACAACCAACGTGCAAAATTGACAAAATAATGAGGACCTCAACCCTCAGTGCAAAAGTCGTGAGTTCGCGTCCCCGAGTGAGATAGAATACACTTGATATTAGGAAGGACATGCAATCATTTCCATTCATCATCATTATCCTTATCATGCTTTTTCTTCTAATGAAATGATCTAAATCTGAATGAGATACATTTTCTTTAAATAATTTCTTGATTATTAAGATCTTTCTCTTCCTCCATTCCGTACTTATTTCCAGTTATTCTCTTCCCCTCTACTTGCGTTCGTTCTTATCCCTCCCTGATTCTTTCACCACACTCCATTTCCTTCTTTACTAGCTCTGCAGCCGGTCCATTTCGCTAATTGCCTCTTCCCGTTTATCCCGTGCTCCTTCATGCACCCTCTACGTACATTCAGGACGCTCAATGAATATTAAAGATGACGCTCTTGTCTTGAGTTGCCCTTCTTCCGCTCTTAGCTGTATGCTTTAGCCTTCCTCTTTGCTGCAGCTCTTCGGCCTTGAGTTTTTTTTTGTTTGTTTTTTTCCCCACTGGGGATGATTGTGTGTGTGTGTGTGTGTTTGTGTGTGTGTGTGTGTGTGTGTGTGTGTTTGTGTGTGTGTGTGTGTGCGTGTGTGTGTGTGTGTGTTTGTGTGTTTGTGTGTTTGTGTGTTTATATATATGGATATATACATATATATGTATATA
>BOPN01012254.1:0-2500 GCA_017312705.2 Penaeus japonicus | reverse complement strand
CATAAAAGTGATAGGACTATTGTGTGTGTCTCTCCTATATATGCCTATATCTGTCTCTGTCGCTCCTTTATCTCTCTTTCTCTCTCTCTTTATCCCTCTTGTCTCTTCACTTTGTCCTTTTATGCCTTTCGATCTTAATTTCTACTCTTCCTCTACCCTACCATTTCCATCCCCTCTCCTCCCCATCCTTCATTCTTTCCCTCCCGTACCCTACCATTTTCACCCCCTCTCCACTCCTTCCCCCATTCTTTCCCTCCCGTACCCTACTCCTCCTCCTCTCCTCCCCTGCCATCAGTTCTTCTCCTTCGCCACATTCCTCCCCTCCCCTCCCATCCCCTGTTCCTAGCTTCCCTTCCTTCCCTTCCCCCCCCCCCCTTTTCCCCGCCCATTCCTCGTCGTCTCTGTTCTCGACAGAGTGAGAGGAACGACAGCCTTGTGCCCTTGTATCGTGGAGGCCCCGAGGCGGGCAGGTGCCATGGTCGTGTATCTTAATAAACTTTTTTTTCCATAAATATTGAGAGGGTGAAAGCTATTGTGTTTGCGTTGGCTCTCTTGTTTTTTTTTTAAGGGAAGGGGCATGCGACTGTTGGGATGTAACCTAGGTAAGTGTGCCTTGGTGAAGGGGGAGGGGGATGGATCACGCTAGGTCAGGTCATCATTAGACCTGGCACTTTCTCTCTTTCTTCCTCCTATCCTCTCTCTCTCTCTGCCCCCCCCCCCCTATCTTCTCTTATTCACCCACCCTTCTCTAACTCTTTCTCCCCTACCACTCCCCCTCTCTCTCTCTCTCTCTCTCTCTCTCTCTCTCTCTCTCTCTCTCTCTCTCTCTCTCTCTCTCTCTCTCTCTCTCTCTCTCTCTCTCTCTCTCTCTCTCCCCCTCCCTCCCTCCCTCCCTCCCTCCCTCCCTCCTTGCTCTCTCTCCCCCCTTTCCCTCTCTCCCTCCCTCCCTCCCTTTCCTTCCCCCCCTCCCTTTCCTTCCTCCCCCCCCCCCCCCCCCCCCCCCCCACTCAGGGTGGCAGCAGCATGAAGGCAGAGGGTCGACGAGTGTTTGCACATTGTTGCATTTATGGGGTGAGCATTGGTGCTTGTGTTAGGTGCGAAAAAGGCAAGTTACTGCTTATTGATTTGACAAATAAGCTGCCCTCTTGGCGTGTTCGTTCGTAGTGGTGTGTCCTATCTAAAGGTTCTACGTTTTTCATTTTTCTAATGAATACATCACACAACGGGAAGCCGCGAGAGGTCGTGGCAGGCACGGGCGACTTTCTCTCCTTGTTGCAAAAGCATTTATCCGAACAGATGAGTTGCGTGACATTGCAGAGCCACGAGAACCGAAAATTGTCCCACCAGGAGATAAGAGTCGATAAATCAATGCGTGTGGTGCGCGCTCTCGCACACGTGCGATCTCGTACATACGCAACACACACACACACACGCGCGCGCGCGCGTGCCCTTATCTTACATTTACTCAGCTGCTTACTCGTTTATTCATATTCATACACGCGCACGCTCGCCTGTTCACACACCCACGCACGCACGCACATACACCAGATACGTTCTCTTTCTGAGGAAAGGTTGGAAGCCTCGAGGAGTCCTTTTCGAAATCCCTCGTCGTTCGCCCCGAGCAACCGACTGAAAGTTGACGCAGCAAATACGGCACAGAGCGCCTGCCCGTTGATGTGCGTGTTTGTGTCCGTGCGCGCGGCCTTCCAGCTCTTTCCCGCGGTGTCACAGCGATACCGCGAAACTGGTGTTAACTGGAACAACAGCGGGCCAAGACAAAAAAAAGAGAAATGTCAGAGAGACAGTTCCAGGAAGTTCCAGCAGTGCAGAACGGTTTTAAAAATTCAACGGCGTTCGTGGGACACCTTTTGACTCCCCCCCCCACCTCTCCTGGCTCTCTCATCTCCCCCCTCCCCCGCGAGGAATGATTGGGGAAGTATCGGTTTAATTAAGAAGAGGGAAGCGGTGTCAGGGGGGAAAGTTGAGGGGAAGAAAAGAGGAAGGGGTATTTTTTTGAGTGATTAGGGTGGGGAGACTCGCGATGAAATCTTGTAGCGGAGGGAGAGGGAGAGAGGGAGAGAGGGGGGATGAGGGAGAGAGGGGGATGAGGGAGAAAGAGGAAGAGAGGGGGGATGAGGGAGAGAGGGGGAGAGAGGGTGGATGATGGAGAAAGAGGGAAGGCTAGAGAGGGAGGGAGAAGAAGGTGAAAGAGGGAATGAGAGAGAGAGAGGAGGAGGAATAGGGAAGGAGAGAAAGAGAGAGGGAGAAAGAGGGAGAGTAAGAATGAGAGAGAGGGAAAGAGGGAGAGTAAGAAGGAGAGAGAAAGTGAGAGAGAGAAAGAGAGAGAGAGAGAGAGAGAGAGAGAGAGAGAGAGAGAGAGATAGCGAGAGTGGGGGGTAGAAGGAGAGAAGGAGAGAGGGGGTAGGGAGAGAGAAGGGAAAAGAAAGTGAAAATTTGAAGCAGAAATAAAGAAAAAGAGAAACAAAACCATCCGAAATAG
>BOPN01012253.1:2500-5000 GCA_017312705.2 Penaeus japonicus | reverse complement strand
TGATATCAATAAGGATGATGATGATAATTATTGTTACTATCATCATTATCATTATAACACTGTTAACGATAATAATAATAATAATGAAGATAATAGTGATAATAGTTGTAATAACTCTTTTTATTTTTCTTATTCTTATTGTAATTATCATTATCATCATATTTATTATCATCATCGTAATTATCATCATCACTATTATCAATATCATTATAAATGCCATTATCTTTAATACAGCTATCGTTATTGTAGACATAATTAAAATGTGATAAAAGATAGATGAAAAGACACCAATTTATAAATATTTTTCATCGACATCCGTCAAAGTTAAGAAATAGTTCAGCGAATCATAGTTCAAAGCTCTTCCTTCTCCTCTTCCGAAACTTGCACAATTTATTTGCCTTGTACATCTTCTTCTGTGTGCCACACCGTATGATTGCATCACTATCATAATCATGGAGAGTATCACACTGCGTTTGGAATTTAGTTATGAGGTCTTCTGGCATTCACATTGTACTACGTTTGAGCTTAAGGGGAAAAAAAAAAAAAAAAAAAAAAGCACGTGTTTGTGATGTTCTGTGAAACTCTACGTACTCCTGGCGCCACGTTTCACATCTCAACCATTTTGTGATACAGACACATTCAAGGCTACCTACTTACCATGAACCACGATAGGCTAGGTAACTATTTCATTTCATCTGTTGTGACAGAATAGATGATCGTCATATCCTATATTTGGAATATGAAAATATCTTATGACAGTAAAGTTTGCTCACGTCTATACAGTTCACTTTAGTAAATAATGAACTCGAGTTAAAATCCCAAGTATATAAAATGTATCACTGTAGGGACGTGGATAAAATGATAATATATTAACAATCAATATTAAAATCCTTGTACTACTTATTCAAACAAAATGAATCTACGAATCCCCTAAATGCATTCGCCCCATCACCTAAAAGTGACTTCACTAAATCCCAGCTAAGACAGAAACCCTATCTTTAAATTGTTAAGAGTACCACCAGGCTTGAGGCATGGAAAATATAAAATATTAACCACTAACTCAACGGCCTCACATACTACAATCAAGAACAGTGCTATGAAACCTTAATAACCTTTTGAATAATACAAGCGACCGGGTGTATGTATACCTTAGCGTGTCATATGACATAGTCTTGCAGTACGCTTTGCAAGAGGCAGAAGAAGCTTTGCTATTGCCTTCTCTAAATAAATGTATTGAAACATAGTTACTATCACGGTTTGTGGCAAATTCGTAATGAAATATTGGAATTTAATCCTATATCAGTTTGCAAAAGTAATTGAAACTTTCCTGTGTATCTAGTCGGTGTGGTAAATAAAATAGACTCAAATTGTGTGCGCTCTGTAGCATATAACACCAATGTTCACTTTACACGTGCGAACTCTACTTGTGGCTAAGATAAGACTAGAATTAGACATTGTTATAGCTAATTCAAGATCTGTTTTTAACTAGCAGTGCCAAGCTATCAATTTGATGTAGTGACTTATACAAGAACGTTGGAATATTACATGTCAGAGTGTCTTTCAACTATTCAGATCTATTTCATGGAAGTACAAGGAATTGCCTGACTGTATTATCTCACCTGATACATAAGGAGATATTTTTTTGTTATATCCCAGATTTGCTGTATGATGACGTCACCTTTGTTACTAATAAGTAACAAAGATTTTTTCATGTGTCTGAATGTGTCTGTCTGTGTCTGGGTGTCTGTGTGTGCGTCGCACTCATGAAACACACACACACACACACACACACACACACACACACACACACACACACACACACACACACACACACACACACAGACACACACACGAACACACACACACGCAAAAACACACACAAACACAAACACAAACACACACAAACACAAACACATACATACATACGCACGCGCGCGTTCATGCTAACTCTGTATATAAAAATCGTTTCGAAGAATATTTTACTTCTTTTTTTGTCAGCAAGGAAAGACAATCCATTTTCTCTGCAATGCCTGCATCTTATTCGCTGACTATTCATTACTTTTCTGTATTCTCTCGGACATTTATTACGGGAACTAAGATAAATTGTGGATTGAAAATACAAGGTACTCGCTCTCCGCTGACGGATTCTAGAAGTTTCCTGAGATGATTTTCCTTGGGGCCGCAATAAGGACATTTCTTGTATACGAATGCCAGGGAATTGAATATAAAAATCTAATATCTCATAGAGTACTTGGTACCTACATATGTGGTTCATACAGAAATGTTACAGAGACATGTGGACTCTTATATCCTGCTCACACAACTATAGACACGCACATACACACACACACACACATGCACACAGACTCGCAGATACACGTACACCACGCCCATACACACACACACACATACACACACACAACCACACACACACACACACACACACACACGCACACACACACATGTATGAATCCATGCTTGTGTATATACGTATATACGT
>BOPN01012251.1:10000-12290 GCA_017312705.2 Penaeus japonicus | reverse complement strand
TATATATATATATATATATATAGTTTTCTACATTCCTACATTCCTAATCTACAATCGTTTCATAGAATGAGAAAGAATAGATAGATGGCGGGGGAAGGGGAAGGGTGGGGAGTATAAGCCAATAAACCTCCCCCCCCTCCCCCGAACTGGTTCAGTTAAGCGCGCCATGAACCGCCGGGAAAGCTGTCTCCCCATCAATTACGTTGTCGTAAACCAGAAAGTGGCGCTGCTTATCATCATTAACGCAAATTATCTTTTCTTCATAAACCGGACAGCAGGCGACGATCCTCCGGACGCATTTTAAAACAATGTAAACAGAATGAAACGTCTCGTAATCAAAGGACGGTCGTATCTTTCCTTTTCCTCTGCTGGATTGTGCAGCTGAAGTCTTGTTGCTGAAAAGGGGCGCTGCACAAAAGCTGTACCGCCGAGACTCCTCACATGGGTAAACTTGTAGACGCAATCGTTGTGTTTCGTGGTTTTTAAAAATCCTAATTAATTCTATCTTCGAGTGAACCTTTAGAATCGTCCTGTTGTAAATGACAAACACGAGGCTCAAATGATCCTTCTTTTGAAGTCGAAAACCATACACAAAACAAATCATTCACGCAATTATAGCACACATTTATTTCCAAAACCGTCCACTGTCCCCTCCTTAGTTGCAACCTCCCCCCCACGGTCGAAGAAGAGAAGGAAATACATTGCAAAAATCCTCTTGACTGCTAGAATGTCCTTCGTATAGTAGACCAAATCAAATTTCCCCATCTGACATCTCAAAGGTGAACCTCTCTCTTCTTGACGTCTTGTGTCGTAGCGTAACGTTGTCACAGGATCATGGGCGGAGGCAGACAGAGCCATGTTTGAGAGAATTAGGGATCTAATTCCCAAAAGGAAGAGGAGGAGGAGGAGGAGGAGGGGGAGGAAGAGGAAGAGGAGGAAGAGGAGGAGGGGGAGGAAGAGTAGGAGGAGGAGGGGGAGGAGGAGGGAGGGAGGAAGAGGAGGAAGAGGAGGAGGAGGAGGAGGAGGAGGAAGAGGAGGAGGGAGGGAGGAAGAGGAGGAGGAGGAGGAGGAGGAGGGTGGCGAGGAAGAGGAGGGGGGAGGGGAGGAGGAGGAGGAAGAGGAGGAGGAGGAGGGGGGAGGAAGATAATCTTACTAAAGATATTAATTATCAGTGACAAGGATAAATATTATGATACTGGAATTTCTGTTACTAATTAAAAAAACAAAATCATCAGAAGATTTTTGATGATCACACAAAACAAGTCAAGATCAAAACCTATTTCTGAAATATGATCATTGATGTATTTGAAAATGACAATTATCTGGGTTTCCGCTATTGAACTAGTTTTAAAAAAGAATAATAAGGATAGAGATCTAAGATGTATAAAATAAACCACAGACATAGTAGTATACTAGAATATTCAGGCTTAGGAAAAAGAAACAGCTGATGGATATAGATAAGACATATTAAGGCGTCGGGCAGTGATCTCAAAAGGTAATGAGTGAAATGATGATGATAGTAATCGTAAAAATGATAGATGTTATTATGTTATTAGAGCGAGTGTATTAATAGTCAGGGTATGTCTGTTGTTATTTTTATTCGTTAAGACGGAGTAAAGAATGTTCTTTCCTTTTTTGATTTGTTATTCAAGGAGCAAGTTTTTCAATACGATTATGCAAAACGATATTAAAAGATTGTTAAAATTGATTAGATTCACGTATGGGTATGTAATGGCATCCATTATAGAGAATAAGTCTGAGAGGAAATTCTTCATCTTAAAATGATAGAAAAAATGTGGTAAACTTATGTGTTTTGGGTGGAGGTTCGTGTTTTCTAGGTTATTTATTAAGCCTTCTTGACTTGAAAATAACATTATGACACAACCGATTATTGTGACCATTTTTATAGCGTAATGATAAAAGTAAAAAAAAAGAAAAAAAAAAAGGAAGAAAGTGAAAATCATTTCCCAGACGATGGTTCAAACAAACCATTATATTTTTCATTCATCTAATTATGCCATCTTTCTTTTCTTTCCTGTATCCTTTCATCCTGTCCAGATGTGCGTGGAATCAATCTAAACTGAAGGCGTTTTTGCTTCGAAGTTTTGTAGACTCGAATGCCTTTGAGCTGCGAGTCTCCATCACAGGGGAACAACTCGCATAAGACTTCCATCGCTATGGCTACGCTGGCCCGGGTAATTGGCAATCACATTAGCGATTCACGGTTTAGAATGGAACGAAGTGAAATGCTCAACGCACACACACACACACACGCATGCGCATGCGTACG
>BOPN01012251.1:0-2500 GCA_017312705.2 Penaeus japonicus | reverse complement strand
CCGCGATTTACTTGTGCATAGCGGAGCATCACACGATTTCCCCTCGCTCCCCTCGGCGCCATAAGGTCAAGAGGGGTCGTGTCCCCTTTTCCCCCTCCCTGTCTGCCTGCCAGCCTGCCTGCCTGCCCTGCGGCGTCGCCCTCTCCCTCGCCTGTGCCCCTGGCTTCGTCTTCTTCGGTTTCGTCTTTGTTTTTGGTCTTCGGTCTAGGCTTCGTCTGTGCCTGTGTCTTCTTCTTTTTCTTCTTCGTCTACGACTTTTTATTCTTGTTCTTGTTCTTCGTCTATGTCTTTTTCTTCTTCTTCTTCTTCTTCTTCGTCTACGTCTTTTTCTTCTTCTTCTTCTTCTTCTCCTTCGTAGTCCTTGGCCTTATCCTTGTTGTGTTATTCTTCGTCGCCCTGTTGTCCAGCCTTTATCTTCTCCGCTTCTTTATTCTCATAATCGCTTTCATCTTCGTCACTGTCTTCGTCTCTGACCTCGTGTTCGTGTCTCCATCTTCACCTTCACCTTCGCCTTCACTTTCGCCTACACATCCACTTTCATTTTAACCTTCGCCTTCACTTTCCTCATCACCTTCCCTTTCACCTTCCCCTTTCCCCCCACTTTCATCATCCCATTCACTTTCACTTTCTCCATTCACCATCGCTTAGCCTTCACTCTCACGTACACCTTCCCCTTCACCTTCTCACTTTCAGCTTCGGTATTTTGGACACCGTTGTTTGCTCTTGTTTGCTTTCTTTTGTGTTCAATGTTTTATAACTTGACTATATCATATTGATTTATGTTGATTTGTTATGATTACTGTTGTTGTTATTATTTGTGTTCCTACTACTACTACTACTACTACTACTACTACTACTACTACCGCTACCGCTACTACTATTATCATTATTATTATCATTATGATGATAATAATCATGGTGTCACGGATAATGATGATGATAGTATTTATGATAATGATAATGATAATAATAATAGTAATAATGATGATGACAATGAAAATAATAACGATGAAAAAAAGTTAACTGTGATAATAAGATTAACAATAATAACAACAAAATTGTTATGAAAATAATATGAGTGATAATGATATGGATGATACTGATAATGTTAATAATGATAAAAATATGGAAAATAATAATGATAATAATGATGATAGTAATGACAATTAATACACTGATGCCATTTCCATTATCCTTGTTAATATGATCATATCATATATCACACAATCACAAACTCCGATTGTTTGGTTTATACCATAAATAGTAATTTAAGTAAAATATTAAGTCACATGTTTCTATTTAAAATCAAACACTCATTTTGATATTAACATTTCTAGAGTAGGATAAAACCTTACAATCTTTTCAGCAATTGGTGACAGCAAATGTAATAAAAGCCTTCCATGTTATCATGATGATTTTTAACAATATTATATTATCATCATAGAATAAAAAAAAAGAAAAAGAAAAAGAAACGATTATATAAAAAAAAAAAGAAAAGAAAAAAAGAGAGGGAATCTTTTATCCATTTTTACTATAGATATTTTGATAGCAGAATTGGTGTAGCTTTGTATCTACTAATATTAAAGGAAGATTCTGATTAATTGTGCATCAAAGTCTCCCGATTCATCATGGTGACATTCCTTAGGATTATTTTTCACGAAGCTTTAAGACTGAAGGTATATCAATTACATTATTAAATAGAACTCCCAGGTATACAATACATAATAAATTTTTATTACTATATCTATAAATTAGATATGTGTATACCTACAAATCATATATGTATATACATATAGATTTTTTCAATATGATCATAAAGTTAATAACATTCATATCTTCATCTTAAAAAAGAGCTATTGTATTTATTAGTCTCTGGGGAAGGAGGTCCGCCCTTTGGGAAACTCACTCTAGCAACACGTAGCGTGGGACGAGTGGGAACCCATGAGTGGGAACCCATTTTCTATTCTCCAAGAGTTTGCATAGAAAATGGGTCTTGATCTTACAGACTAAGGGGATTTTATTTTGTTTATTTTGGTATATGTTTGTTTGAAAAGTTGAAAGGATGTTATCTAGGCTGTTATCTTTTTTATTTATTTATTCATATACCTGTCTATCTGTTTATTCACACACACACACACACATATATACACACACCGTGTAGTTTTGACACGTTCCAACCCCCACTTCTGGATGCGAGACAGTAAATGAAAACCCGTTTAAGCTACGTGAGGACTTTGATGTCAGCGTACCATTACCAGCCAGCATGGTAATTATTGTTGAGAGCTTCTCATGGACTCTCTGCATTTCGAGGCTGATGCACTTTGACAATGCGTTTTGTAAAGTACTTCTCGAACTGCGTCAGAATAACAGCTGACACAAACGCAGAGGATATAGACAAGCTTGCTCACTTGCACACGCACATGTACTTAGCCATAACTAGCCAACAAGTGATCCCAATCAGATGCAAGTGATACGAGAAAGGAATTGTTTCAGTTAACTA
>BOPN01012250.1:7500-10000 GCA_017312705.2 Penaeus japonicus | reverse complement strand
CTCTGGATGTGTTATGAGAATATATAAAGAAATTGTCACGCATGCATATAGGTAGAAAGATACACAAAAAGGGATAGAGTGAGATGTAGAGTAAAACAGAAAAGGAAAGACAGAGAAACAGAGAGAGAAAAAAGAAGAGGAGGCGGAAAAAAAGAAAGAAAAATGACCGAACGCATGGCGTCAGAAATTCAAAGTCAAACAGCAATTACCGTTCAAGGAAAAGAAAAAGGCAGTTGGAAGTCCTGTAATTTCGTTACCTACAGAATATTTAAAAAAAATGCAGAGACTGCGGCTCTCTACCGCGAGGTCATACTGTGTGTTTGATCAATAACGAAACCAAAGCATTCCCTTCCCACACATTTCAGCTGTATATTATTGTGGCCAAAATACTAAACTATCGATAGATAATCATTCCGATATCGGTACCCACTGTTGTTAGGGTATATGCTGATAATCATCTTATATCTTCTTCTTTTTTTTATTCTTTAGTGGGATTGGCTCTTTTAGTTTGTTCTGTTTCTTGTGAGGGTAGTTGGGGTTGGTGTAAAGACGTATAGAGTTTATAGGGCTACGGAAAGTACACGCACTCTTTTTTCGTTATATGGACCCCCGCCCTCTAATCTACCGTTCTTTATCGTCGCACGGAAAAAAAACATACACACTTTCACTAGTATACACAAATAGAAAAGAGAATGAGAGAGAGAGAGAGAGAGAGAGAGAGAGAGAGAGAGAGAGAGAGAGAGAGAGAGAGAGAGAGAGAGAGAGAGAGAGAGAGAGAGAGAGAGAGAGAGAGAGAGAGAGAGAGAGAGAGAGAGAGAGCGGGAGAGAGAGAGAGAGAAAGAGAGTGAGTGAGAGAGTGAGGGGAAAGACGACAGTGAGAGGGTGAGAGAGCAACATGGCCCTGAGGATTGATGAGGATCCCTGGGGGCGAGGCTTTGTACCGAGATGACCTCCTTTGACCTGTGACGTCATCCATCAATGACCACATTCCTGAGAACGAAAGCAGCTGATGAGGAGTGGCCAAGGGAGAGGAAGGAGAAATTGTTATTCA
This sequence comes from Penaeus japonicus, assembly GCA_017312705.2. Taxonomy (NCBI): domain Eukaryota; kingdom Metazoa; phylum Arthropoda; class Malacostraca; order Decapoda; family Penaeidae; genus Penaeus; species Penaeus japonicus. The sequence goes on along the minus strand of BOPN01012250.1, from coordinate 8,949 downwards.
GTTGCATATATATTTGTTGATTCTATTTTCTACCTTTATTTTCATTTAATTTTGCTTCTCGTTACTTTAATCTGATGAATCATATATTTTCGTGTAATAATACTTAAAAGTATTATTATTACTTAAAAGTATTATTACACGATTTTTTTTTTTTTTTTTTTTTTTTTTTTTTTTGTCTTCTTGCTTTTTTAGATTAATATGAAACTGATTTGTGATAAGTGATAGTAAAATGTTTGGGTGAGGTAACACTAAAAGGAGTGAAGGTGATAATGATGATAACTATGATAATAATCATAGTAATAATGATTTTGATAACAAGAGATAACAATTATAGTAATAATTTTATGAAAATGAAATAAATAATGATAATTATAATGATAATGATAATGATAATGATAATGATAATGATAAGAGTAATAATAGTAATAATGATGATAATGCTGATGGTAATGATATCGATAATAGTGAAGTTATCATTAATGATGGTAATGATAAGAATAACAATGACATTATCAGCAATACTTATGATAATGACAACAGCAATATTGACTATGATAACAATAAAAATGATTATAATTATAATGACAATAGCAATGATAACAATAGTAATAACAGAAAAATATAAAAGTAATAATAACAATGATATTAATGATAGTTATCATGTTATTATAATGATAACAATAATAATTATGATAAAAAATATACTAATAATAAAGATTATAATGATAATGATAATAATGATTATGAATTGATGATAGTAATGATTAAGAAAATAATGATTATAAAGATAATTATAAAAATCCTAATAACAATATCAATGATAATGACAATAAGAATGAAAAAAGGGTAATGATGTCAAGGATGATAATGATGATAGTAATGACGATGATAATAACAATAGTAATGATGATGATATTTAACAATAATGATAATGATAAGGATAATAATGACTGCCACTCAACTAATAATGAGGAGATTGATATTAAGAAAATTGATTCTCTGGTGATAAGAGAATGACTAAACCAAAACATAAAGATGAGAGCAAATGTAGTGAATTTTATTTATTTTTTTTTTTTTTTTTTTTTTTTGTCTCCCGTTCATCTTCATCTTAGATATAGAATAGAACACACATTTCAAGTACCAATGACGGAAAAATTTATGGTCAAATATCACGTATCAACGGAAATGGAATACTTGTGCCAAACAGGTGTAGAAACGTGTATCAACATGTTGCATGGGTAAAATTATGACTCGGGGAAAGGCAGTATTTATTTGCCTTAATGTGTTTTCTTTCTTTCCGTTTGCTTTTTTTCTCTTTATTACGAAAAGCAAAACTGCATTTGCAAAAAGCGTGAGAGGAAGTGTTGCGTAATTATACTTAAGCGCATTTGCTATGTGTTATGGTAATTGAAAATATGCATATGTGATTGTGAGAGTTTTTAAATATAC
>BOPN01012249.1:0-2500 GCA_017312705.2 Penaeus japonicus | reverse complement strand
GTGACTTTAATGATTATCTCCAATTCACAGTAGTATCCGATAAAAGGCTGAATCAGTATGCTTTCTAAAAATCTTTTTCTTGCATCTTCTTGGATTTAATTTCACTCTAAGTGAATAGGATGATACTGCAAATATGATTCAGCTTTTTTTTTTTTTTTTTTTTTTTTTTTTATCTCATTTTCTAGCAGACCATGCAAAGACCATCGAGAAAGTGAATAAGGGGCGTGTTTTTCCATTTATAGATACCCAGTGATACATCCCCAAACAGGAACTCAGACAGCTGACAGGCACTGCCTTTTTGCAACATACATTCAGGCACTTATGTGCACAGTTGCGCTTCTGCAATATGCATTTAGGCTCTAATATGCAACTTTACTTTTTTGCACCTTGCATTTAGGAGGTTATGTGCAACTTTACCTTTTTGCCACATTGTATTTGTATAATGATTTACCCATGCGGATGGTTTATCAAGTTGTCATTCTTTAGACAGTAATAGATATAAACTCCTTTGTAAAATCAGAAAATAAAGGAAATTTCAAATTTCATTCTCTAAAGAGTACAAATGGGTTAATGAGGTCACCAACAGGTATTTTAACACTAAGCTATCATTCACTAAATAGCACTCCGCTTATACAATTGGTGTGTAAAAAGATAAAGCAATAGAAGTCGAGAAAATCAACCTTCCGGAAGAATCGGCAGATTATAGAGTATGTTGATATTTAAATTCACAAACAATCTAATATAAACGCAGCTTTTTTTCAAAACACACAAGATAAGGATAAGCCAGATATGCGGAACAGATACTACGCCCGGGCTATGGCAGCTTCTGCGAGCCCAGCCCGTGTCAGGGACTCAGGGTGTACTGACTCGTGATTGCGCGCTAACGAGTGTTGACTCGAAGAGCCGTATTCTAATTCCCTCGTGCGCCGAGTACATTGCATGAACATGCCGCGAATGGTATTCTAGAAGCGTGTGTTCGTGTCAAAAGCGAGGCAAAGTCGTAGCAATTGCGGCGAAAGTATTGTTACAATCGCGGAACTCCTGACGTGGGGGTGGGCTCGTCGCGATTGTTACACAGGCGAAAAAACGCATATTTTATTTATACCAATACTTCATATGAGCATACCACGTTTGGAAATTAATTTCTATATTGGATATATTAGGCATCATTGTCCTAGACTTAGATTTTGAAATTGTTTACCTTTTGGCGTTTTTTTCGAAGGAGAGTGAAGTTACATGAATGGCAGCAGTAGACAGGAACGTAAAATTAAAGTATATAAATATATGAAATATCTATACATTAAAAATAATATATTTAATATATATGTAGTATATACACACACAAAATAAGAAAAATCTATACATGAATACACGATCCTTCTCATTCCGTTTGTGTTGATGTTGCGTGCCACGCTTTTAGGATCCAGAATACCACTCTCGAGACATGAACACGACATTGACCCAACATAGACATAGCATAGCCACGCCACGCAGAAAATGTCCTAGAATATGGCTGTAAGTCTGAGCTTGGTTCTTAGCCACCCTGGTTCCCCGTCAAAGCACTAAGCGCCAGGCCACACACACACGTTTCCCTAAGTCGATATCATGAGATTTCCCTTTCTCATATCAACCTCGAGGGAGTTTAAGAAGTCTGAAATGTAAATAGCTGTTGGCGAACTACTTCCATGATTATTATGGACCAACCAATTCTTGAAAAGTCCGTGTGAGGAACTGATCATAAGCTATGATAAAAAGCTTCACCCGAAACATGTTTAATTAATATGCCTGAGAGTGATTTACCAGCTTATGTTTCTTTCATGCGAGAAAAGGGCATAAACACGTTTTAGCAACAAGTTGACAATATAAAGACGAAGGTATCTTATTGTTTATTCACTGCATTTGTATGTTTCTGTTTTGTGGAGATGTGGAGAGTTCATCGTTTCCTGTATTGCTAATCGAACGAACATGAAGTGGAGGTGATATTTAGTTCCGTTTGAGAGAGAGGCTAAAGAGGGTGGTTAAAACATTTAAATGTAAAATCACTATATGATATACAAACTATTACGTAATATGAAATAAACCCAAAGATAGACCTCAGTTATTTTCCAGGCAAATGGACGATTTCGTCACCCACAATTTCACCCTTCACTAAGGCTCGACACCTTAGCGTTAGCCAATACACTGTTATGTTAGGCTCTTTGTTAACAAAAACTTAAAGCGAATAAGCTGATTTCGGGAAAAAAAGACTTATACTCTTTTCTAATCGCAAATTGCTTTCTCCTCTCAGGGAAAAATGCATTTCATTAATCACTCCACCATCAACTAAGAGAAATATGCCTGAATACTTACAATACTTGAAACATAAAATAGTTGAATAGCCGTGATAACAAGTCAGTTTCCAGTAAAGATTGTTTCATATTTGTGTATGTCTGACACATCTGTTCCTTTCCTTGCGTTTGTTCCTCTTGAGTTTCATGTGCCTTATATATATATATATATA